>BGPR01005392.1:28283-66491 GCA_013235015.1 Araneus ventricosus | reverse complement strand
ATATTGTTGGGTTATTTAGAAATGTTATTCCATTCTTTTACTCGTTCTGATCTTATCAAGCATACTTTGCTCTTTGCGATTTTATTTCACATAATTCCAAAAGCCTACAATATCTTCTATCATTCATGTTTCAAAATCGCTTGTATTTAACAGTTCAACAATTTTAGACGATTGAAGCAAAAAAATCATATTGTTGGGCTATTTAGAAATATTATTCCAGTCTTTTATTCAGTACTTAGTTGTGGAGTTCTGTATTAGCCGAATGATTTGATCCAGTTACTCCAAGCTCAGTGTTATAAAATTAGACGTATCTCCAGCTGACAGTTCGTAGACCGAATTACTAGTAAAAGACGTAAAACCAGCTTTAACAATTTTCAGAATTATAAAATGCGTTCCATGAATTCAAATAAACTTTCCTTCCAAACAGAAATAATCTTTTCACAGAACATAGATAAGCGGCGTTAAAAATTAAATTCTGTTTAGATAAATTAATTAAGCATTATTTCGTAAGAATTAAATTTAAGACTATATAATTCATTAAACTAAACTGATTATTAAATTAAAATGCGTTCAAATAAGTTAATTAGATATAATCTTTTTCCCTCTAAGCGTTGAATTGTTTTCAACTAATAGCTTTAAGATCTAAAAAATTAGCTTTTGAAATGAATAATTTGATCCTTATTGTGTTTAATCAAGTCTCTGATATCTTAAGAATGCTTTACCCATGGTAGTTTAAGAAATTATATACATAAACAGGAATTTCTGCTTTTGAACTGAACATGAAAAGCGGTTCAAACGTTTAGATGGCACTAGAATAATATTTAAGACTGTTTAACTGATCATAAGTTACACCCTGGAGGCTTAGCCATACCGGCTGAACTCAATATTATATTCATTGCATTTCTGAGTTTGGAAAAGTTTTTATGTTTAAAATTAATGATGTTGGCTTAACATTTCTCAAAGTAAGGAGAAACATGTGTATAATACACAGAATCGTCAACATTTTAATTTTAATTCTAATTCTTAAGAACTTGAATAATTTTATTTTATATACTTCAGGAAAAAAATTAATAAATTCTCTACTTTTAAAAATAACTTTTAAAGAAATTCAGTTGAAAATAGAATTACTTTATGCCTGGGCAATATTATGATATATTCAAAATTAAAATACATTGCTGTAATTACGCATATACACAAGGGACATTTACACGTATATAAAAGCCATAAATTATGATGCAACAGAGACTTATTACTTTATCATACATAATTCTAAGCCTATTCTCGACATCAAAAATACATACATATCTCGCGCTTATATTTTAAATGATTTGACTGCATATTTTTTGTTTAAAGGAATAAAGAATCGTTCATTTGCGATTGGTTTAATGTCCTTAATTATGTACTAGAGGTCGATATCCGACGATTACACCAAAAGTATATTGATCGCCAGATGTTCCTGAGTCCGAGTTTGGCGGACTTTTTACCCGCTTTTTGGCGAACAAAAGCCTTCCTTTATAACTGTCTACCCGCCAGCTGATGTGGAAGTTTTCGTAAATATATACAAAAAAATTAGAAAAAGAAAATCTATTTCTGAAAGTATTTCCTAGTAGAGAAGAAAAAGAAGGAGAAAAAATATCCTATGAGAAATTTACCTCCGAAGCTGATTATTTGGTCCTTTTGTATGTCGGTCCTAATTGGAATCTAATTATGGATATAGTATTTGATGGAAAACTTTTTACGACAAAGAACACTACCCAAACAATAAAAATTGTTTCTAATTATATGCTCAACGATGGCAACGATTATGAAGCGAAGCAAAAAAGATTAATCGATACAACGTTCGCTGAAGTATTAATAATCTGTTAAGTATCAAAGTCTGTTTATCTAAGTATCGAGAATAACTTTTAGTCGAATTTTTTCCCCGGTTTGCTCTTGCACGTTGTCCTTATTCTCTGGGCATTAAATTTTGGGAAAATTCTAATGAGAAGCAAAAGTTCAAAGGAAAATCATAAACCTTTTTCTGAACTTTCCGGCCTTAATTAATATTCTGTTCTATTCTTTTTACTTTGACTCTCTGGGAACTTTCTTTGTTCTGCTGGTTTTCGTTTCCCTCGCTAAGGTCTGTTTACTAATCAAAAGTCTATTCGAAATTGCTTCTTTGCTAGCATTCTTTGGTCTTTCGATTGGGACTTTTTTCCTTTTCTGCAAAGAAAAGAAATCAAGTGGATTTAACCTTTGAAAGTAATATTTCAATTTCCTTTCAAAAAGAAAATGTAAAGACATTTCATTGTTTTTCTGAAGCTTTGTAATATAATTTCACCGGAATTGCTTTGTTTGGCTTATTAGTAAGATATGAACATAATTTCTGCGTTATTGATTAGTTTTAAAGCAAACTAAGTTCTTAAGAACATGAAAAAACATGGCAGATTTCGTTTAGGATATAGTGCTAATTTTAAATTGAAATATTGAAATTCCTTTTGCTTTATGAAGCTCATTTTAAATCAAATTAATAAATAATTTTAAATTTCTAAGAAACATTTATTAATTTTAGATACTTTATATCAAGATTGTCAAACTCAAATGATAGCACGGGTCAAATAAACGAAGTCTAATTTTATGCGGGCCTTAAAAAACACAGCGTCAATCCTAACAACGACAACGGTCAAGTTAATGTTTTCTTTCTGACATTTGATATCTATTTTCTGTTTCTATCTTTCATACATTGTGGTATATCTTGTTCACTGTGATTACTTTCAAAACTGATCTAAGGTGAATATTAACAATTCTGGATGGAGCTAGGTGTACTAGCCGCCAATATTTTTTTTTCATCCTTTGTTCTATTTTTAGTTGGCGTCTTTTCTTGCTTCTATCTCGGCGGAGGGTGAATTAATTTTTTTACATTCTCAAGTATCTACTGGATTTGTTATAAAGGTTTTTATTATGCTGGTTTCTTTTTTTCAAAGGGATTATTTCTTATATTTCAATTAATGGACAAATTCAGAGCCACAGGGGGTATATTCTTGATTTCATAAGTCTTCCCGTCGACAGAAAATTTGTCCATATTAGAACTCCTATGGCGGGTGGATCTTTGGAAAAGTTCGCCATTTGAGTTCTCTTCCAATTTTTCCATTTCGATTGTATTTTCTTTTATTTTCTAATTTTTTCTTTTATATGTTTTAACTATTTTATTACTGGGGAATATTTGTTGTTTAATTCTTTAGTGATTGTTTGGTTAATTGTAGTAAAATGTAGTTGATGCAATTATTGGATGCTGCTGCGTTGGGCGCGCAAAAAGGTGTATTTTATCATTATTGATTATCATTATTGATTACTTCTTCGGTTTCTTATATATATTTTGTCTAGCTTTTCTTTTCTAATGTTTTTTAATTTTCTATTGTTTTTATTTATTAGAATTTGCTGCATATGCGCCATTCTGTATAATATAAAGAGTTTTAATTAATTTTTAATAAATTCAAAATTTTAATAATTTCTGTAAAATTTTATTAATTGTAACTGTTAGCAATTCTGGATCTGATAGAAGACATTTTTTTTCATAAGTGAAAAAAATTTCTCGCACCGATAAGTACTTCTTAACATGGAAATCATTTTCTATGCCAATTTTCGAGTATTTTTAAACTCGGCTGAAAAATACTTGTAAAATTCACGCACCCGAACTTTACTGAATCTCGCGTTCAAATACGAGAAGTAATGAATCTTGATGACCTCCGTGTGCATATAGTAAGGTACTGCTTCTATATCTAGGGAGAAAATCAAAGGAAGCGAAGAAAATTGCTCTTCCAAAAATTTAAAATCTTCAAATCTTGTTTAAAATTCATTTCCAAAGATAAACAAATGTCCGTGTATTCTTGATTCCCTTAATTATTTTATTTTGTTGCTTATAATGTTGCGGTTCGTTATTAATATATATATATATATATATAATATAAATCCAAATATAACTAGTATATAAGCATACAGAAATAAAGTAAACAAAACATATCAAGAATCAAATATTATACTAAAAAGTCATTATTTGAACAATACATCAATTTTAAACAAAATCTGATAAATTTAAATTACTAAAGATACCATAAACAAAAAATCAAGTTTAAGCATTATATGTCAACAAGTGAAAGAACACTGTTGTTAATAAACAAAATGAAATAGGCAATACAAGTAAATGGGGTTTTCAACAATTAATATAGCAGCTTGGCTGTGGACAAGCTTTAGCCAGGTTAAATTAATTTTGCTGCACAAACCATCCCTGTTCCTATTGTTGTTGAAAAAACAAACAGGGTAATTTACCCTAAAATGAAAGAATTTAGAAAGAAAAGTCTTATACTAAACATAACAATAAAACATAACTGTATAGAAAAGATTAACATTCAGGATAAAAATATGTAAATAACATTATATTGCACTAAGATATTGCACTAAAGACAGTAAATATATAATATAAAATTCAATAAAATACCCATACTTTTCATTAAACATAAACTAATCTGTGTCTCCTCTTAAACTTATCAGAATTCATCTCTTTCAATATAGCCCGCCATGCACATTGACATCACATGTTGCCACAACCAAAATTCTTACCATGAATCAGCATAATTGATCAAATAATATAATTAATTTTTGATATCATGAATTAGTATGATAACTATATTAAAATTCTCAAAACCATATTAAAAAATGTAATACATTTAGTTATCTAGAAAATAGTTAAAAATGTCTATTAAAAAGGAAATTTTCACATGAAAGATCCTGGCGCCATCTATGTAATAAATCTGAAACAAATAACTCAATAGCCAAATTTGAATAAAACTACACATTACGAGTAGAATGTGTGAAACACTATCCCACTAACAAAGAAATAAAAATATTCTTTTAGAAACCATTATGAGAGTTTTATTTTAAATGACATAAATATTTCTTATCTATATATACTTTTAGAAATCATATAGGCATTCCATAATCCAGGACAAAGGAATATAAATTTCTTATGTATATATATAATTAATTAAGCTCAATTTTTTTTAAAATTATCATGAACTGTTTTGTTTTTTGGGTTGCATATTTAACACCCCGTTTTATATCAAACGCTATCAAAGAATTTCAGCCTCTACCACTACTGGATTCATTCAAGATTTTGATTAAGAAAAAATTGCGAATTCTTTTCCAGTGAATTATATTTCCATTACTTTTTGTCAACCTACCGAATCATTTTCAATACAGCATATTTTAAATTTTTGCTACTGAAAAAATCTAACTAATTGTTGGAATTGTTTTCTTTTAAAGATATATTAATAATATTAGTATAATAAACACTTTGATCGCGCTAAGATGTTTTCACGTACCAAAAGCAATAGTAAACGTAATTTAATGACTACATCATACAGGGTGACAATCATTGAGGCATATGAAATAAAAAATAAAAATTTCAAAAACTACTGAGTTCAAAAATTTTATTCAAATTTTAAAAGTAATTACAGATATTCGGATTTAGTTTATGACATGTTCGATATGCTAGTCATCATTGGCTATGACGTGGCTCAGACAAAGAGCAAAATTCTGCAAAAATCGCTGAAGTGTCGAGATATCGACACTACCAGTTCTCTCGAACTTTTCAATCACATTTTTGGCTGTTATAACACTTGGACTGGTTGTCATCAGCTTGTACTCGGTCGCTAATTTCTTTTGAGGCCGCAATCGTGCTGTTAGTGCTTGAATAGTAGACCTTGACAATCGATATACGCTCATGAACGCTGTATTTCCAACACAAACAGCAATAAGAGTGCGCCTGCTCAGAAAAAAATCCCAACTTCCCCTACATTCAACCGACAAGTTTTAACTGAATCTCGCCAACGGTTCAAAAGTTATCAAGGTTTTTTTTCATATAGCTCAATAACTGGCACCCTGTGAAAAGCATTTTAAGAACCTCAAAACTGATAATAAAGAATTGATTATAAGACATTAAAAGGTTTGTTACTGCTTTTATTAACCAGGATAAAATATTTTAGATAACGCCATTCATATGGATAACGAACTAAAAGAGTTTAAATTATCAGTATCATATAATTTGACATCAAAAGTAAATGAATATTAATCATTCTGTACCGTTTTACTTCAAGTCATTTATAATAAGTAATCGAAATCATACGGCCTCATGTTCATCAATCTTCCATTCACGGAGAAATCGAAAAAATAATCTTTCCTACTTATTAAAGTGGATTGCTGATACGACAAACTAGAGTAGAACATTTAAAAACATCATTTTGTTCTTAAGAGAATGTGAGGTTGCTACAATATATAAAGAATTTTGAAATTAAAAATTCTGGTTGAGTATTTTCTCGTTGAGCTTGAAGAAAATCTATTAAAATCTACCTCCACAATTGCAGCCTACCAACCGTTATTAACATATCCAATAATTTAATATTCAAAATCATGCTAATTATAAATATAGCAGTGTCAATACTTATGATATTCTTTTTCATTGCAACTGAAATTCACCCTGATATAACTGTACAATTAAATTTGTAGAAAAAGTAGATTATTAGAAGATTTTATTTTACACAGAAAATTATAAAACATGAGTACTACATGGAGAGGTTGAAACGATAGTAGTGTAAGTCACTCTCCCTTCTTTTCCAGATATTAACATTACCATAACACAAAAGAGCAGTGGCTTTACCTGTACGGTACTCAAATTTTAAAAATTTATATATCAGAAAAAGTACGTCAATAATAGCAAAAACGTTTCTTAGAATACTGTTTTCGTCAAGAAAATTTCTTGAAAGCATTCTAAAAATACTTCCAAATTATATCGCATAAACCTAGGCATTTAAGGAAAAACTCTTTTAATCCACACTGTATTAAAGGCCTTTGGTTCTGTAATCTTTTTCTACATTTTACATTTCATACAATAAAATATATTTTATATAATATAAGCTATTTTTGTTCTAAAACTTGTCCTAAAACAAAAAGTAAAAGTACGGCCTAAGTTTGCCCTTTGGGTTTTTTAAGTTTTTATTAATACAAGTTAAAAAAACTTCACTTTTCTTAAACTCCAGTTTCGTTCTATTTCCCGCGCTGGAGGTATATTAAATCTCTCGTCTTGGCATATTTATTATTAAAAGAATATTTTAATCGTTTCCACGCACGAAATCAGCGACTCCTTGACGCCATGCACTTCTCTAAGACACTTACGTAATTTACTAAAAATAGCTAATATTCCCTTCACTTTGATCACGTGTCTATCTGTTAAATCCCTACCTAAAAAGCAGGGATTTTCTGTTCTCTTTTGGCTTAAAAACTTCTACTAAGATGCACGTATGTCCGTCACTATCCCATAATAAAATGAAAATTAGAATATAATTCGGCCTGTTTTTGTTATTTAACGACTACAACAACGAATACATGAATACAATATATATATGGAAATATATATATACAATCTATATATATATATATAATTGCAATTTAATAACGAAGAAGAAAAGAAAAAAAAATTATACATTTCAATTCCAAAATCAAAAGGAGAGGAGGGGAAGAAACTGAAAAAAAATATTTGCGAAAAAAAATCGTTACTTTTGATCAAATCTTTCAGCATTTAGCAGTTTATTTTTTTCAACTATAAAGGAAATTTTTACGATAAAAATAAATACAAAGTATAAAAATTGTCCTTCTTTTATGCGTCGATATGTTTTTTATTTAAAATTTAAAAACCCAACAGCAAACAAGAAAATACAACAAAGCATGCAACATTAATATAAAACAAGCAAAGTCATTTTTTACAAAACAGATCAAACAGGCATCCTAACATTCGTGACACAAAGTTTCCTTAACCGAAAAAAGGCATTTTCCAGCCTTTTCTTTGTCTTCTCTTAGGGACCGGTTTACTTTTTTGTCAGAAGAAATTGAAAGTGCCAGAGAAAAATTTTCGAGCAATTCCAAAGCTTTGTCTGTTTCTTTCTATGGGTTTTCTGTTTCTTCCCCCACTTCAGCCACCTAACAGTTACTTGGGAGACATTTTTTCCCTTCTGGTCGGGCATCACTTAGCAGTGATTAGGGAAGTGTTGAGAGTTTCGAAAGGAAGGCGCAATCTTTTTTTCAACATCCCACAATCTGCGGTGAAAATTTTTATTTTGCGGGCTGTGTCCATTCTTTCTTTTTATTCTTCCATCCGCGAAGTTCAGCCCCACTCCAGAACCTAACAACGTGGAGAAGACAAAAGATTGATTGTCGGATGATCTACAGTTGTGGTGCAACGGCGTTTGTGCGAGGGGATGTGTATGTGTCGAGGGAATGTTCGACAACTACCTTGCATTTGTACAGAGGCGAGGGAACAGGCATTTCCTGTCACTTCACTAATCACTGAGTAAAATAGCAACTTAGGAAAAGGTGAGAGAGATAAATGGCGTAAGGTAGGTTGAGTTCGAACTTAAAATATCACATGGAAGAATAAATAGATGCGATTTCATGAGCGTTATTTTTAAAAAAATGAATAAATATTTTAGCCATTGAATATTGGAATATTACATTTCTTTGAATATAATGGCAAAGACGATGAACATGTCTTAACTCTTTATTTACCAAATTGACTTATTAGCAACATTTTAATTTTGCTTTTTAATCGTTAGATAATTTTTTATGTGGAATAACCCTGGGAGTGAGGAAAATACTTTTTAATTAATTAAAATCAGTTAATTAATTTAATTAATAATTAAACAATTTTAATTTCTGCATTCAGCTGCCATTTAGTGCTTGTAATTGGAACTCCAATTTTCGTGTTCTTGTGAATACTGTCAGGAAGAACGGCCATTTTGCAGAGATATGAACTTGTTTAAAGCAGTGCTTTAAAGTACCATCTGTACTTAAAGGGTTAAGTAACAAATGAAATATCCATACTTCACTATTTTCTGAAATAAACAGCCGTTACTTACAGACTGAGCACTAGAAATACCATAATTAGGGGTTTTAAACCTCTAAGACGAAGGGAACTCGCAAATATTTGTTATAGTTGAGGAATTACCTCTGAATTAATAGTAACCTTGCGTCAACTAACTTGACTGTTACAAAAATCTTACATATACACAAGTGTTTAAGAAAAGTTTTTCTGGATCTAACTAACTAAGCTCCCCAAGCTGACCAGCAGGCCTTTTATTTTCGTCTATCCATTTCGGAAACGTTAAAAATGTGCTTTTTCGCTTCAGTTTTTGCTTTCTTAAAAAGCGTGTTTCTAGGTTACTTTTTATTGAAATGCGGCTGTCCCGGAAATTTCGTCTCTTCATCCCCTGACTTGATGGCCTGCTTCAGTCATAGATGGATTTATTGTGCAATGTATTACAATCGTAGGACCCACATGTGGTATTATTAACTTGGGAAAAACTGGTAACTCCTTGTATCTCTTTAAGACCGAACCCGTACGATCGTGCGGGTTAGACATTAGCTAGCGTTTCTGATTCCTGGAGAGTGGTTTTTAATAAATGCCGGAAGAGAACGACTGTTCTAGTTTCCAGAATAACAATAGTATCTAGTTTTGTCAAAAGACGGCAGAGACAGTCCGTATTTCAATTATAATCGCGTTAAATCTGTTTACAAAAAATTCGCGCTAAACATTTGAATTATTTATCTGTCGAAATTAGATAATTATTAATACATATTTAATTGCTTAGATACCAATTCTTAATTTAATATTAAAATAAGTGAAAAATAGGAAAATATGTTATTTAAGAGTTAATATAATTGCTAATAATATTTGTTTACCCGCACGATAGTGCGGGTTCGGTTTAATTTGAGCTCACTGTCCGAAAATCAACTTCCTTTCTGTAGTGTCTTCTCGCGTGATCCGATGCACACCTCGGTGTTTTCTTTCGACTGTATAATTAAGTAACGGCCTTAAGACTTGAAATGGGTACTATATAAAAAAAAATTAACTTAAAAATACATGTTTCGCTTCCTATCACGTAGGAAGGAAATATTTTACATATAAACAATTTTTCTGCTTCTAACTTTTCTACAAGAGAGTTTCCCACCGCCTCCAACGGTCTTCAGTATTCCTAGAGAAACTTCTGTAAATCGCATTGTCGTTTTTACTGTATCGGCACTCAAACGTGATAAGTTCTTTCAAAGTATTTTGAAGGATCTCTTTGAAAGCTTCGGAACAAAGCAGATTACTCACAGAAAGTTCCACGCTAGGATTTCACTCTACCATTGAAATCCTATCTTCCTCCTTAATTTACTATTGGGGAAACAAGAAGAATATGTTGTCAGTACGTGTGTTCGTAATTATTCAGTTCGGACAAAGAAACTAGGTGCAAAAGCCGTCAAAACTGACGCTATGATCAGCGATCACATCTGTACATCTGGAAATACCTCCAGTCCTAATGATCGCGGGAAATGATGCGTGGTCATTCTTGAATATAATCAGTATAGGAAAGGAATGCATGCCCAACAGGCATTGTCGGAGGAAATACAGAAGCTTTTCTAAAGAAACAGGGGATTGAAGCGGGCCATCCGACATTTCGTGAAGGCGCTGCAATTTCTATTATGCAAGAAAAGAATGGAAAGCGAACAACCAGATATTGCACGATCGAAGTTTCGTTTGCATTTTAAGAATACAGGAGTATCCCTTATTACAGAAGAAAGCACTTCTAAAACTCGGTGTGTTTATCAAAAACTAATATTTGTGTCAAAAATTTTCATTTAAAAAATTTAGTCATTAAAATTGTAATTTCCTTATTTACAAATATATTTTTACTTATAAATTATAAATTGTTTATTACAATGCTTAAATATTTGTTTCTTTGAGTAATTAATATTGAATGAAAACTAAACTATGAAAAAATAAATTAAGTGAAGCTTACATAGATATTGCCTAACTCTCAAAATCGTACGGGTTCACGTTGACACAGAAAAAGCCTAACCCGCACGAATGTACGGGTGCGCTCCTGCGTTTGAGGGACATGCTAAAATTTTAAAATTATTTTTTTCAGTACATGTAGGATCCATGGCTACCTATAATCTAAAAAACATTAATTTAAGGATGAAAATATGTCCGGTCTTAAAGGGGTAAGGACTGAACCAGACAAAGTAAGGTGGGAAAAGAAAGATTCCACAGAACAGTTTACAAACACCTGCAAATAATACAGTGATATATTTTGAAAATATCAGCTATCTCACAATCCTGAACTTTGGAAAGCTTAGTAGTGCATAATTAACCTCTTGAAGGGTTAATTCTCATTCACTGAAAGTTGAAACTATCACAGAATCGGAGTGAGACATTTAAATCTAATACGCTTCAGTTTTTGTTTTCTTAAAACGTATGCAATTGTTTTTGCTGAAATTTTTTATTGAAATGCGGCTGTCCCGGATATTCCATCTCTTCATCCCCTGACTTGATTATCTGCTTCAGACATAGATGGATTTATTGAGCTATGTATTATAATTATAGGTCCCACATGTGGTATGATATACTTGAGGAAAACTGGTTGCTCCTTGTAAGGATTGAAGCAGACAAAATAAGGTGGGAGAGGAAAGATTCCACAGAACAGTTTACAAACATCTGCAGAAAATACAGTGATATCTTTTGAAAATATCAGCTATCTCGCAACCTGAACTTTGGAAATCTTAGTCGTGCATAATTAAGCGCTTGGAGGGTTGATTCTCATTCGCTGAAACTTCACACTCTCACAGAATCGGAGTGAGACATTTAAATCTATAATAAGAGAAAGGTACCAATGAGATCTTTAAAGGTTCTTTCAGGAAACGATTCAAAGTTTTTCGGCGTCCGCCCCGATCCCAAAGTTCATATTTATAAACGTGGCTCAAGCGTTTAATCACAAGGTGTAAATTTGTCTTACTACATAATCCGCAGTTTTTCTGTAGATTAATCAATTCGTTTTCCGTCCATCCGGACCGCACTCTCATTTGTTTTCTATCAAATAACACCTGCTGTGGTAAATTTTTACATTTGATTATATGAGCACTAAAAAAATAGAGATATATCAAATATTAAAGTGATTGCATATTGTGTTTCCATTATTCTGCACTAAAATTTAAACAAGTAATTATTTCTGCACTCCACGATATGAATTCAATGAATTATACAAAACTTCGCCCCAAAAGTAGTTTCTTTATCAGAACCTTGAAATCATTCATTTTAAATAATCGCTTCTAATGTTTCTTCAGAAATATAACCTATGATATTTATTTTTTCAAACAATTTTATTAGTTTACTGATACTTGACTAGGTTGTTGATTCGTTGATATTTATTTTATCCGATCATATTTGGGAGTGCTACAATTTCCGACATTTTGGTGCTTTAAATCGTTTTTAGGGAAATAAATCATAGTCAGGAATATGTTTTTGGATGTAAAAATAAAGGTGCTGAAATTACGGCAATATGTACAATATTATGTTAAATTTTCGAACACTTTCTAATGAAGCAAAATCCTATATTAATGAAAAATATGTTCTAAACATTAATATGATATCAATAATGACTTAACTCTTTAAACCTTTCACTGCCCTAATTTAATAGCATCGATCTTTTTCTAAATAAACATATATTTTTACAGTATTCTTCCTGAGCAGATGAATTTAAATCAGAGATTTGAAACAAAAAAATACTGGAGCTACTGCAATATTGAAAAAGCTGAACAATAAAAGTAAAAATTATATAAATTTAAGAGATGAACAATAGTGACACAGAATCTTGGATAAGCATGGTAATAAATATTTATATTTTTATTCTATTCATTAAAATACAGTTAGAAATAACTTGGTGTATATTTTCAGATAATTTTAATGATTTAGAAATGGAAGATAAATTCCAAAATTATACAGAGAAAATTCTATGCATTAAATAACACTTAATACATATAATACTGTTATCATGAATGCCATATCAACTCTGATGAATATAACCAACAGTAAAATGCAAGTTAAAAAATAAAGATAATATATTCATGACGTATTTTGAACCTCATGACTTCAATTTTCAATATCACTAGTTTAAATAACTTTTCACACATTTTGAATATCTAACTTTTAACAACGTATATTTGATATGTATCTTCTTATGGAATCAAGGAGGCACTAAATAAAATGCTATTACAGAGAAACAGAACACTATTTGCAGAACAAACTATCTTATTTCGCAATGGGATTATCTACATATTCAGTTCTATTTGAAACGCACTGAGAGCCGGAAACATTTTTAACCATTAAAAAAATTTCGACTGGTTGCACAATAGACTGCTTTTAGAATGCAATAATGATCTTTGCATAAAATGCAGATTTAGAATACAGATTTTCTGTATTGCTCTTTCGAAGGCAGTTATAATTCAAATTTGCATTTTGGAGTCAGTTCCTAATCGCAAAATATTCAAATATACATTTAACTAAAAATAAAAAAGTATATGTTTGCAATGGTTGTTACATAAATTGGCAATGTATAGTTCTTCTGTTATTAAATATGAATGAAAAGTTGCGATCTTGTAGCTATGAATTTATTCTTGATTCAATTTAAAGTTCCCCGTTCCTCTCAAATTATAACTACTTTTGATTTGCTCTGAATATTTCGTAAGGCATATATAAATATTCTTCGTGTATATTGTGTTGCATTTCATAGAATATATTTGACAAATGCATTCAATTTGTCGACTATCCAGAACTTGTTTAGGATTTTGGTCAGGATACATTGCATAGTACAGTTATTTCATTGATCATTTACAGAACTATGTCGCCTGTAAATTTCTACTACAGTGAATAACGCGGCTACACAACTGAGTGTCATCATGCGGCCATACTAGTCTAGTGAGGCATGCACTGTCCCAAGTACTTTTAAGAGAGAATTGTGCATATACTCGAACCATGGAACCGATACTGATATAATCAATATCCATTATCAAATCTATGTACGGCTAAACCTAATAATATTCTATCATGCCAGTGATTCTTTTATAATCCTTATGTTTGACGTTGAAGATAAAATATTTGCTCTCTGCGATTACATCTTCTTTATGCAGTTTTTTAATAGGAAATGTTCTTGAATGTTAAATTGGCTTTTCAATAGGCAATCGAATTTTCTAGGCATATTACTTATGTTATACAATATTTCACTATATTTTACTTATATTATATATTGATTTATCAAGATTTATTATAGTTTATTGAATAATGCAATACGACCATGAAGCTTTCTTTTATCGATACTGCTTTTTTCCAGAGAAATATTCACACAAGTGCTGAAGTTTCGTGAAATTTTTTCTGATTTTTCTCCCTGTGTTATTAAATGTTAGTAATCATTAGAAAGGCAATAATGAGAATAACTGGAATGCAGTTATATTTCGAGAATTTGTTAATAAATCGAAAGCATTTTGTTAGTGAGATGGTTAAAGTTCGTTATTGTAACATCATTTTAACACTTTCATGACACAAGCAATGGAATGATTTTTAACGTCTCTTTTAAACTAATATAATTGATCTAAATCACTCATAATGCACATTGTAAATCTGTGTTCAAGGTATGAATTTGTTGATGACCTTACGTTTATAAATGCATCTGATCCTCTAAGAAAACTAAATATCTCTTGATCGATGTATTGAATTTATTCTGAAACATGTGGCAACAGCTTCGTCCTGCATGCGCTGTCTAACTTGCTCATGCGCAGTGGAAAGCTTAGTGCTGTAAAGGCTCAAGCATCATCTGTCATCTCTCTCTCGCTCTGCTTTATGTTCCTGTTGTCGACATGTTAATTAAATTATCATTTACCTTACTTTTATCTTGTTAAGTTTATTAAAGTTATAATTGTTATTATGAGTTAGCTTCTTCAGTTTTGCGTGATATTTCCTCACACCTGCACTATCCATTTCACACATGCATACTTGTCAACGGTGGTTTGTACCTTGCCTAATGAAATGAAGTAGCTACTCTCTTTGTTGCAGTAACTAGAATAACTTAAAGTAATTTCTGGCCCTGGTGTTATAGACCATAATGATAACCGAGTTAGCCTATTGACCACCGCATCTATTCAAAGTGGCAACCTTTACATTTGGTTTCCTATAAAAAATTTATTTTTTAAAATATTCAGCTAGAGACATTCAATTCGAAAACCTTTAACAGTGATCGTAATGAAGGTACTTCGCAATGAAAAAGCATACACATTTATATTTTTACACTTTCAACTTATAGATTATCGGAAATCATAATCTCAAAATATTCGTTTAAAACGTAGATTCTGGTGGATAATCAGGAAAGTGATCTTGTCTTTTCGAGATATTGAAAGATAAAATCTATGGTCCAGTTTGTCCATGGGAGAGTTTACCTGTTCTTGTCTTCTCTCCACAATAATAGATCCAGAGATATTACAAAGTTGCTATAATAAATCACATGTGTAAAACTATCTGAAAGGTGATTAGAAGCATATAGATAAGTTCCTCGAGGAATGGTGATGGCTTAGTGGCGAAATATCTTAACCATCTTGTCCATAGTGAAAATTACAACTGCTTCAACATCCCATACTATTGTAATTCAAGTAGCGCAACACACTCCACAATACTATCATATTATTTTTACAATATTGTTCAACATTGCCAGTACTGAGCAATATCATAGAAATTGAGGAATATTCATAAAATGTCATAAAATTCTTTCTCATAGTCATAAAATTTTTCTATGTACAATATCTTCCTACACTAGAGAATTTTGAGGTCAAAGCAAAATTATATGGATCATTACTCTATTAAATAACATCGATGATCATATGACCGTACCTTTAACAATCGAGATATACTCAATAATATATTTCCCTTGTATTTTTTATAAGATACATTTTATCTTCTAAGATACTTGAGAAATATACTTTACTTATCGATAAGAGCGAAAGAAAAGCAGTATGAATGCAACACGATAAGCAGAAAATAAGACGTAATGTCGCCATCATCGATTCCTCTTCGTATTTTTTGTGCAAAGTGCCCCTAAGATGTCCTGCATTAAGTTGAAGAAGCCCTTTTCAGAATCGACGTCCGAAGACCTGTTTTACTCGAAAGATTTATGCGATAGATCTGCTCTATTTTTTCCGGCCTGACAAACCAATTACTTGGGCACTCTTTTCATTCGTCGCGCCTCATTGCGTGGCACACAAGAGAAGAGCAATTTTCTTTGTTGGATTTCCTTTCTTTTTCTCCTTTTTCCTGTCCTTTTTCTGTGCGTTTTGTCCGGATAGTCGCTTGTCAAAACCAATTTTTATGTGACTATCTCATTTACGGTACACGTTATGCTTGTCATATATCGGTAATGTTCTAAAAGATATGTGGCAGTCTTTTGTGTTTGTGTTTGCTGTCGGGCAGAAAATGACTCTGCGTTTAAAAAAGTATGGCGTTGAAGATTGGATGTAATTAAATAGAGATTAAGATTAACGAGTATTTGTAACTTTGGAAGATGACATGTGCCATTTAAAGTACTGTTTGCACATGCGAAAAACGCTTCAAGGTTGTATGCTAACTAAATATTAAAGATGCATTTTAAATTGAAAATGTGATGCTTACAGGAATAAAATTTTAACAAAATATGTCATTATGACCATCATGTTAGAAATTACAAAATTTTGAAAGTTTGGAAGTATGAGTGTTTTTAAGGAAATATTAAACACCTATGCACAATAATCCAGTCAACGATCCAGTCAACGAAGGCCAAAAAACGACGAATAGAAAAAAATGGTGTGCTTTTGAAGTTTGGAACAATTGTTGCGGTTAGTGTCCTAAACAACATACTAAAAGTCCCCGCCCGTGGGAGTTGCGTGGGGGGTACAGAGGGGTTTGAAGGGGGCTTTTTCAGTTTTTCTGAATTATCTGGAATTCTGGAAACCTATGGATTCTAGAGACAAATTTTGAATTACAAAAATAAACTACATTAAATTCCCTACAAGGAAAGTCTTACATATTTATTTAAGCATCAATAGTTTAGAAGATATGGGAAGTTGAAAAAGTGAGTATTTCTGAAATTCCTTATTGTAATGGTAAAATAAATAAAAAATGCCGAAGTAACAACCTTCAGAAGCACCTCATGCCTATATACTAATTTTATAAAGGTAGTATTGTAAGTGTTGAGAATAGTGATGATGTCGGGGCGGGGGAGCACAAATATATTTAATGAACAGTCGTGATCCCTTTCTCCACTCAATCCGTTTCTCTCCACAAGATCAATTCTAGTAGAGTCAACGAAGGAAAAATAGAAAAAATAAATGGTGTAGTTTTGAAATTTGGCACAGTTGTAGGGAATAGTGCCCTAAACAACATACTAAAAGTCCCCGGCCATGGGGGTTTAAAGGGGAGTACATGGGAGTTTAAAGGGGGCGTTTTCAGTTTTTCTTAAATATCTCGAAACTATGGGTTCTAGCGAAAAATACTCAATTACAACATTAAATTTCCTATAAAAATAGTCCTTCATTTTTTTCTTAGGATGATTGGCTTAGAATATAGAGAGAGAATTAAAATAAGTGGTTGAAAAAGCCAGCTTCATTTCTAAGAAATAAAGTTTTTATTTCAAATTGGCGGCTATCTATTAAATTTTTTTATAAGGTATTTATAAAGGTAGTATTGTACGTGTTGAGAATAGTGGTAGTGTCGGGGCGGGGGGGGGGTACAAATATATTTGATGAACAGTCGTGATCCCTTTCTCCCTTCACACCCGTTCCCCTCCACAAGATCATTTCTACTCAGTCTTTTGGTTCGGTAAACGCTCCAAATGAGTATATCAAGACAGTATAATCTAAATGTACATAAATATGATGAGTTGAACATAAAAGCTCGCAACATTCCACATTCACAACACCTGTTTTTCAACATATAAACACGAACACTAAGGCCCGGTACACACATGCTATTTCTGCCGGTAAAGTCATTAGTATAAAATGCCGGAGAATCTATTAATGAATTGATGTTCATTAATACGAGATGAGTAGTACACATGCACCCCCCATCGCGTTGCGATGCGGGACAGTCATTACCGAGATATTTGCTGATCCCGGCGAAAGTAATAAATGTTTCTGTTTAAGTCGTTAGCGACACTCTTGCTGTTTGGGAGGTATTTTGTGTCCTACCACTAGGTATCAATGTAATTCAAGGGTGGGAATAGTATTTTAATTTCGTTCCCAGACATTGGTGGCCATTTGAAGATGGACACTGGTAGTGAACTGACCGGATGTGGTTGAGAGGACTCACTGTAAAATAGAGTGGGGGAATTCCAGATTTTACTAGAATGTATAACTCTGTGCGAATACTGGAATAACAGTTTTAGTAGAACAAACGAATACAGACGTTTCCTGTGTGTGTTAGTGCTCGTGCGTTATATCAACATTATTTATAGATGCACAGTATGAGGCAATGACTGAAAAGTGTTTATTATGTGAAGATTATGTTGTGACTGAGTGAGGTGTAGGTGAAAAAGGAATAGATGGGTTAATTAAGGCAAGTATTGCAAGAAAAGATGGAAAGCATGAACTATTCACAGGGCAGAAAATGTTTGTTCTTCATGCTTCTTGCAGGAAAAAATACACGAGACCTCAATCAATTACAAGAGACTTGAAAATAGATGTTAACTCCCTATTTTATCGCTCTACAACTGGGTGTGGTGGAAGATGTGGATGCCGGAAATCTGGCATTCAATGCTCTTCTGGTTGTGGCACCTGTCATGGTATCTGTACTAATGGTGCACCTCTAGAAGAAGAGGAGTTCGAACATGATCGAGTAGTAGAAGAATCGAATGAAATTTAATTACGAACAGGTGTCAAAAGTGTTTATGCATATTTTTATGTAGGTATGTATAATTATATATAATATGTTATATATGTAGTATGGGTGCCTAGGTCCCATGTAGTGTAGTTTCGTAGACAGGTGAGGACGCAGTTCTGCTATTAAAGAAATTTAATAATGACAGCACAAACATTTAGGACGGCACAAACATTTAAATAGAATAAGATAAAGGTGAAAGAATTACAGGGCCATCAAGTCAACGCCGACAGTTCTGGCGTTGCGTTCCATCGTTCGCCATTACACACACAACAATGTCTGTCTCTAACCAGCGCAAGAACATCTGACGTGACGTCAGCTAATAGACGAGTGCCTCCTGGCGGGATACTACAGCGGCCATTCTGACTGCACGAGCTGACCTCAGAGAGGCTTGTGTCCATCAAATATGAACATTATAGAGTAGATGTACTTGTACAAGAAGAATCTGAAATTAATAAAAAAAATGAGACAGAAAAAGTATACAAACAATAAAAGCTAGAAAAATACAGAGTTCTGTTTTTAGATGCAGTGGATCTGAGTCCTATTTAAGTAATTCTGCTCCACATTTTTATGTGGTCTGCTGCGGTAGATGTGATGTTAGGTCCTTCATGTTGCCCGACTTTTTTGACATCATAGCGGTACTTCAACTTGACTTTAATCAGTTCGTAAAGGCCGAAGAATTTTGGTCGCAGCTTGAGGCCAGTCCCAAACTTTGTTCGATGAATCGCAACGAAGTCTCCAGCCTTGTACTGGTGTGTTTTTTTTCTCTTTTTATCGTAGTTTCGAGGATTTTCTTCTTGAACCTTCAGGATGTTTTAATTAGCATCGTTTCTCATTTCATCACGTTCATGCATCAAATGGTTTCGACTCTTCATGCAGTACTTCATTGACCTTGATGTCTTCTTTGTTTTTCATTTGTGTACCCATCATCAGTTCAAATGGAGTGTATTTCGTATTTCTGGATGATGAGCTGTTGATGACACGCTGTACGGTGGGAACATGCTTGAACCATTTTGTTCGATCGTCGTGGGACAGCTTGGATAAAACAGGTATTAGGATCCTATGCATTCGTTCGATCTGTCCATTTCCTCTTGGGATTCCTGTAGTGATCTTTAGGTGTTGAATACCTTCTTCAGAGCAATAAGTTTCAAACTCGTTAGCTGTGAATGCAGAACCTCTATCAGTAATTATTCTAGAAGGATTGCCGAATATTGTTTGCTGTAATTTCAATTTATCGATAGCTTCTTGGGCAGATGGAGATTTAACAGGGTAAAACCACGTGAACTTAGTGAAAGCGTCCACCACGGTGATTTTTTTGCAGCATGAGTGGGATCATCACATTTTTTGTCATTGTTTGGTCGAAAAATTCTTGAAGTATTAAACAGTTTTTCATAAATTTTCAATTTTTCCTTAAATTCAGGAATGGATTTGCAACCATACAAAATAATTTTATTGTTCGATGAATCAGGAATTCCGTTTATTACATACTAAATCAAAGAGGAATCATCAAGAGAACCTTTGTGAGCAAGATCTCGCATGGCCAAAAAATATTCTTGTAATGTTTCAAATGGTTTCATACCTCGAGATTCCATCAATTTATGCAATTGCAAGCCGTTTATTTTATCCGAAAATTCATCCAATAAATGTTGCTTCATTTGTTCCCAATTTGTAATTCCACGAATAGATCTCATTAAAGTTAACGCGGGACCTGTCAATCATTTTTTAACAAAAATAACTTGGTGAATGGGATTCTTTATTTCATACAAGTTAAATATATCTTCAACATCAGAAATAAAAGTTTCAATGCTGTAATTATCTCGAGACGAAAAGGGTTTTACTTAATCAACAATATCTTTTAGACTAAACGCCTGGAAAGAATTACCGAGAGTGTGTTGCATATGAAATGAAAGCAATGAATTTTGAGCTGACTCACCAAAAACAATTTGCGATTCCCGGTGTTCTTTCTGCGATTCGAGTATTAATTTTATGCTTACGCTTTGCTGAGAGTCTGTTAGTTTCGGTTCCGATTCATCAAGGTCATCTGTTTCACTAAAATCAGATGCTTCCTATTGGATGGGGTAGCTAGGATTATATTAAAGCGTTAAAGCAAGGTAGATGCCCAAAATAAAGTTTAAATTAAATTATATATTGAACAATTAATTAATTCTGGGTACTAAATTATATAACACAATAATAAGCAATTCAAGCTATATTGAAATAATCACCTACCTTTGCTGACCTGAAAACCCTAGCTACTTAGTTAAAAGTCAATTTGCATATAGTGGTAGTACATATTTAGTTGTGAAAACAAATTTGAGATATTAAAACAGAATCAAAATCTATGAATTTAAATCTTTTTTATTTAAAAATTCTTAATTTTAGAAAACAACTGCCAACATTTTAAGTTAAGAAAAATAGAAATAAAATTTAAGTGATGCACAACTCGAACACATTTTATATTCAACAAAGATGTATATGCATAAATACATATATATAATTTGCAAACTTCTTCATCACTTATTAAATGAGTAATAATTCACTTTATTCACAGTGGCCACTATGAGAATGGTAAGCATTGAAATTGATTGATGATTCACACGTACTGTTCAGCATTGCAGCACAAGTTTCTTGAATCTTTTAGTAGCAATACTCATAGTGGTAATGCATAATCAAACTTTTGTACAAACTTCAAGAGGAATTGTTACCTCTCAGCATGAATCTGCACACACAGCAGGCAAGGTAATAAGGTACTGAAAATTTTATCCCCACAATGCTTGAGCAGCACTTTCATTACTTATACAATCATCACATCACGGAAGTTATCGAAGGGCAGGCTGTTTCGTGCTGCAATCCATTATTGCAGGATATGGTAGGTTGAATCATTTATCAACTTACTGAAACTGCATGACTAAAATCATGAAAATAGGTTCACACAATAAAGTCGTCAAATCTCAGCCCGTTGATCAAAAATTATAAGAAGAACGCAAAACTGTTCCAACGGCTACCATTCCAAACTTTTAAAAGAGCAAGGAAAGCAGAGCAAGGAAAAAAGAGCATACACAAAACGAGCATGATCCAGTTGTCATTAATCAAACTTCCACCACCTTCACATTTCTTCTCAAAAAAGACATGATAAATTCTGGAAGATTAATTTCTTTTTCATTTTACGGGGATCATCAGTATAAAAGCAGGGGCAAGCACCCTGAAAGCCTAACGGCCCTCCAGAGGCCTAAAGGCCCTGCGGCCCGCCGCAGCTGCAACACTCCAACCACTCGTTCAGTTGAACACAAAGAAATCTTAAATTCAACAAAGGAAAAACGCCTCCAGTGAAGAATGCCAAAACCTAATAACAACTAAATTCCTCCGCAACAAGATGGCGAGGAAATAATCCCGTTGAAAAATTTGAATTTAAAAATTAATAAAGTTGAAACCTTAATGGAAACAACAACAAAACTTAAGACAATAATAATTAAATCGAAAACAAAGTAAATAATTAAGTAAAATTTAGAAATTAAATGAAACGGCTAAAAATTATCGTTTGAATTTCAAAATTTGCCAAAGTTGCCACAAGAGAAGAAATAAACTTTAGTAGCAAAGAATTAAATTAATTAAAAATACTGACAAAACCGAAAAATGATGTTGATGCAATATTTGCAATCTAACACTTCCGTTGTTAACAGCGAAAGATCGCTGAGATGCGTTAGAATAGTATCACAACATTTGTCTAAATCAGTATAAAATTCCAGATGTAGTAGATTACATATTGCGATTAAATCGTTAAGCGAAAATTCTGTAAGAACTTTCTGTTTTGCTTCTTCGAACTGAAAGTCTGACGGAAATCCTGAAAATTTTCGTAATCTAGAACGATTTAGCCTATCGCTTCCTCACCAAAGATTAAGCGATGCCAAAGTTGGATTTGATTCTTACTACTTGTTGTTAGAGATTTAGCGATTTTCGGAAAATCATTTAGAGTAACCATTTTGCTATATTTCACGAAACAGTCACACATATTCAAAAAGGGAATATTAAGAACCTATCATTCAACCTGAGGGAATATCAATTATTTAGTCACTCAAAATTGAAATATGAAATCAAGCTGTAAAATATAAATTCAAAAGCAGAGAATAGAATTCCACATCAAATAACAATTCAATAATAAAATATTAATTCTCAAAATGTATGATCTTCAGAACAGTTTTTGTTCATGGAAACAAAATTATGAATTCAAATATCAGTAGCATCAAATAATAAATTCTTCAACTATATATATCAAGTTATGCATCAAAATATTTTTTTGTAGAAAACAGAAGATGTAAACTTATACGAGCATCAAATTAGGCATTATTTCAAAATATTCATCAAATCATTCTTCAAAGTGATCTTTGCTCAGGAAAATAGAAGATGCAAATACAATACGAAAGTATTAGTCCAAAAACTTCAAAGTTCCAATTTCAAAAACATAAAAATTTTAATATCAAAGCATCAAAATATTCTTCAAAATAAATATTCTTGTAGGAAAATAGAAGAACTAAGTTCGACATCAAATAAGCAAAGTTTTCAGCATGTAAGTTTCGCTTCATCAAAATAAT
The DNA here is from genome assembly GCA_013235015.1 of Araneus ventricosus. Taxonomy (NCBI): domain Eukaryota; kingdom Metazoa; phylum Arthropoda; class Arachnida; order Araneae; family Araneidae; genus Araneus; species Araneus ventricosus. Next base: position 43,109 of record BGPR01005392.1, on the reverse strand, counting down.
GCATCAAAAATTAAGAATTCGTCATCAACTAGAAATTCTTAAATCAAATAAATCTGAAAATAATTCTTCGATTTTCCCACAGTTAAATCTTCATCCATTTCAAAATTGCATCAAGCATCCACATCCTCTTTAACAAGCATCAGTGTTTTCTTCAAATTATAGGAGAATGATGAAAAATGTACTTACAGTTTGGCAGGACGAAGTAGTGACTTTCGGTTTTGAAAACCGGTATGTTTCACATCAACGTTAATGGTAATCCAGTTTGGTTTCACACAAAAGGCCTGACACAACGTCAAATAGTCGCTAGTAGCCATCAAAAGTTACGAATATGATTGGTTCTAGGGGATTTTAAAAGTAGATGAGTTCAACCGGACGAGACGCCATGTAGTATGGGTGCCTAGGTCCCATGTGTAGTGTAGTTTCGTAGACAGGTGATGACGCAGTTCTGCTATTAAAGAAATTTAATAATGACAGCACAAACATTTAGGACGGCACAAACATTTAAATAGAATAAGATAAAGGTGAAAGAATTAGAGGGCCATCAAGTCAACGCCGACAGTTCTGGCGTTGCGTTCCATCGTTCGCCATTACACACACAACAATGTCTGTCTCTAACCAGCGCAAGATCATCTAACGTGACGTCAGCTAATAGACGAGTGCCTCCTGGCGGGATACTACATATATATAATGTTTTAATAGATAGCCGCCAATTTGAAATAAAAACTTTATTTCTTAGAAATGAAGCTGGCTTTTTCAACCACTTATTTTAATTCCCTCTCTATATTCTAAGCCATTCATCCTAAGAAAAAAATGAAGGACTATTTTTAAAGGAAATTTAATGTTGTAATTGAGTATTTTTCGCTAGAACCCATAGTTTCTTGATATTTAAGAAAAACTAAAAACGCCCCCTTTAAACCCCCATGTACTCCCCTTTAAACCCCCATGGCCGGGGACTTTTAGTATGTTGTTTAGGGCACTATTCCTTACAACTGTGCCAAATTTCAAAACTACACCATTTATTTTTTCTATTTTTCCTTCGTTGACTCTACTAGAATTGATCTTGTGGAGAGAAACGGATTGAGTGGAAAAAGGGATCACGACTGTTCATAAAATATATTTGTGCTCCCCCGCCCGACATCATCACTATTCTCAACACTTACAATACTACCTTTATAAAATTATTATATAGGCATGAGGTGCTTCTGAAGGTTGTTACTTCGGCATTTTTTATTTATTTTACCTTTACAATAAGGCATTTCAGAAATACTCAATTTTTCAACCTCCCATATCTTCTAAACTGTTGATGCTAAAATAAAGATGTAGGACTTTGTTTGTAGGGATTTTAATGCAGTTTATTTTTGTAATTGAGAATGTCTCTCTGGAACCCATAGTTTTCGAGATATTTAAGAAAAACTAAAGATCCCCCCTTTAAACTCCCCTGTACCCCGCGCGTAACCCCCACGGTCGGGGACTTCTAGTATGTTATTTAGGGCACTAATCCCTACAACTGTGCCAAATTTCAAAACTATACCATTTTTTTCTATTTTTCCTTCGTTGCCTGGACTAAACAGCTTAAGATGACAGCATAAGGAGAGTTAAGCATTGTGAAATTGCGTCCAATAAAATATTTCTATACACGATCCGAAAGTACAGTCACCGGGCAAAAAATTAGTCACCCCTAGAGAAATCACGGACAGTATTATTTAATTCCGCGTAACTGCGCATCTGGACTTGATAACCGCCTGAATTCGGTTAGGAAGCGAGTCCACCAGGTTTTGCAGCCACGTCTCATCCAGTTTAAGCCACTCGCTGAGGATTTGATCGCGCAAATCCACCAAATTGCGGGGATGCTGATTTCGGAGTTTTACCCGCTGTTCCAACATGTCCCACAAATTTTCTATGGGGTTTAGGTCAAGTGATTTTGCAGGCAAATCGAGATGCAATAGGGTGTGTGACTGTTCATGAAACAAGTCACATATTCTTCCAGCCAGATAAACTGTGCTATTGTCATCTTGAAAAATATGGGTAACAAGAGCATACTCATAATGCAAATGTTGACTGAAAAGCAACACCTGATCATCCAGAATGTTAAAATAAACATGATGGTTCATGCTCGTGGTCACTGCAGTGAGCGGATCCAAGTCATAATACGATTCATCTGTGCTTGCGTACTAGAGTGAATAATTTGTTGTCTGGTGACTTTATTTGAAAATAATAGACCTATTTGAATACAATTCAGTATTAACCCTCTCCCACCGAGCGAGGCGGTCTCGGGCGGTATAAAAATTTCCTTTCAGCAACGACGAAGGTCGGTATGAGGCGGTTGGCTTCTTTTGAGGGGAGGTTCTGAGATCGCTTTGGAGATAAGCACAGTAGGGGCGTCAAATTATCCTTGTCAACCATAGTCCATTCCCGTGCGCCTTAAGGGAAGGTTATAGCAGGGGTGAGGTAAATGACCACGCAGGTTGGGAGAGTCCAATTCATATCGCTTCCTCCCGAAAAGTCCCGGTATTAAAGGAGATAGAAGAAAAAAGTCGCCTCAGGATTAAAGAGTTAAATACCAATAATCGGTGCTTTGTGAAACAAAACTTCATATTCAAAACAAAAATTATGGAATTTTTCGAGCTCTTTCCATTGATTTACGGTAGAGCAGAGACACTTCTTTGTGCAACTTCTTTCTATAATCACCTACTTTGCTTCTCTTCGTAATGTGTACTTGAGTTGTCAATGACTACAAGTTTTGCTTGCTATTCTTAATTTTTAAAGATTTTTCACTTAAGCACAAGCTTTGATGAATTTTATGTCATTAACTTCAACCTGATTTGCAACAAGTTTTAGAATCCAACTTAAATGAAGTTCTTTTTATTTAAGAATTTTTCTCCAGAGGAGATTTCCAAAAACAGAACAGAAAATATTAAAAATAATATATGTAAAAGTTTTCACGGCCATAACTTTAACAAACCGAATACTGAGATCATTAGATCAGTAAGTTGTCAATTTTTTGCTATTAAGTTTAAAATTTATAATGCAATAATTGCTACTCCTCGAGTATTTTAGACTAGTCTTAAAATTTTCAGAAATAATAAAAAAAATATTGTGTACCTTAAAGTTCGAAACACATCTTAAATGCTTATTTTGTATCTATAGATAGGGGCTCTAAACTTATTTTCTAATTATTTAAGAAAAATATTGTCCTCCATCCTAGCACTTATGAACGAAATTAGTATAAAGAAGTCATTTCAATCAAACTTTTTATTATAACAATTATTTATTCTTGAACAAAAACATTGCATTGTTTCGGTTTCGAAGATGATTCTGTTTCATAAACTTTTTCAGCACCTATTCCAGAATATTATCATTATTCTGCATGCCAATATTAGTTATACTAATTGGTAAATTGTATCTATTTTAACAAAGCATTCTTCATTTTAATCACTAGCTTCCTTCTGCGACCAGCTTGTTCGCCGGGAATACGATTTTAATTGGATCTTGTTTCATTTTGTATTCATGGTTCCCTTAATAACGTAATTTTAAACTTCAGATTGCTGTAGATATTTAACCCATGTTCTATTAGTGAGTTTGGACCTCTTCTGTTCATTGTCTACATAAATGTCCTTAATAGAGTCAAATAACTGACCATGCCATGTAACCTCTAAATCCATGTTGTTTGCACTATCTTCACTTTCTTATTCATCTTGTAAAATACGCATTTGATTTCAACATTAAAATGACGCAGCGCATTTTATGGTCAGCGGTATGTTAGCTAAATTAAAACATGCTGAGAAAAGAATGGAAGCATAGCAACCATAATCATTCAGCTTGATGGATATATTTCTTAATGTAAGCAAAGCAATATCTCAGAGATCTTGGTTTACAGATTTCACAAAAATGTTGATGAAGTAAAATATGAAAGCAAAATGAATTAGGATATTATCTCAGATTGAAACATTGAAAGAGAAATATGCAATTAAATATTTGTTTAAACGATGAAAACGGTTTGAGTTGTGTTGAAGAAATTAAAAGTATTGTGAATTATGCTAAACAATTTTAAATTTATTAAAATCCGAGAAAACACCGTACGGCAACTTAATTATTATCATTTAAAAGATAATGTTTTGCACTTTCAGATGGTGTAAAAATAATTTTTGTGCTGCAATATTTCTGGAAGTTATTAAGGAAAAACGCCAAAATTTGCCTTAATTTTTATTTATTAAAATTCTAATCAAAATTCCATATAAAGAGCTCCAAAGTGCACATTCCCATCCTCCAAAGTATGCTTTTGCCAAATTTTGCAGTCCTAGGTCCAGCGGTCTGACCTGTATAGCGCTAACACACGCACGCATTCTCCTTTATTATTAGTAGAGATGTAAAAGAGCAGACTGTTGATTAGCAAATTAACACATGCTGATAATTTTATTTTCATTTGTGTTGTAATTATAATTTTCGTTTGCAAATTACACCTATATACCAAAATACAGAATAACTTTTTTCTTACACAAATCATTATACGCGGGAACATTTACGCATACGAGTGGAATAAAACGATCTCAAAGTATTTAAGGGAATTTCTCGACTGGCACTAAGATTGTCTCTTACGGTTCCACAGCAAAATCTGTGATCGAAATTAGAACTTCAGATTTGCTGCACGTTTCGTGACAAAACTTTTAACATTGCCGTCTAATTAGAACTCTTAACCTTTAGGCTTCCTCAACTTAAACCAGAAGAACTGCGTTGAATGTGGGGAGTGAAATCCTTACTTGCGTTGGTACAGCAGTTGTACAGTTCAAAGGTAAAAAAATTCTGGTTCGCAGTTGGCCCGTAAGGAGAAGGTTAACCCCCACTTACCCAATGCTCACAAGCCCTCGAGGAAAGGGGGAACCCCGACGACAGCCGAGTTCCGAGGGAACCCAATGATCTCGGTTCTCTTGTTGGTACAATTATTTGGTGTAGCTCATATACGATCCCATCGTCGATAACGGGATAAACTTCCTTGAGACGGATACATATATGCGATACTTGGATTTATGGTCTATTTTGTGTGCTTCTCAGCTCCGGTATTACTATTCTTGATGGCCGAGCCATTCAGTTTACTATAGATCTTTGACTAGAACAGGGGTATATTTGTGGTTATCCAAGTAACACAGGATACTGTAAGGCATTGTAACAATACTGTACAATATTGTTAGAATACTGTACAATATCGCAAAAAATCATCAATATCCTAAGATTATATTGTGCGTAGTTAATTTTAACTGATTATATTGTTTTTAGGTTAATCCTGGACTTATTAAAATGTTTTAGTGTCCTAAATATTATTGAGCATTCGCCTTTGGGGAATCCCAATTGGTAACCTTGTTTTTACCCTTCTTATTTTTAAAATTTGATTATTTTATTCTTGTATTTTTATTGTTGTTTGACTGACGTCGACTTAGATGGATTTTATTGTTTTCTGAACTGGTGAGAGAACACAGGGTCTATTTTCGATGCTCTTTTGTGTGTGATTTTTAATGATACTTTACAAAAAATGTTATTTCCTCCTTCTCTTTACTGGTGTGTTGTGCGGAGATTATGCTTGTGTTTTGCTCATTTGGATGCATACTAGGTGCTCAACCTTTTGAAGGTTTTCAATATTTTTAATGTTGGTTCCAGATCTGCTGATAAAAATAAAAGAAAATTCAATTAATTTATGGTTCTCTCCAAGTGTAATATCGATTCAGTGGCGCATTGTTTTTTTTCTCTTGTGAGTGTGTTTTAGGTTACTTTATTTATTTTGTTGTTGTCCTTTTTTGCAATGTTTGTAACATACTGTGCTGTGTTTGTTATGCTTTTGTGTATGTCATGTCATATTGATATTCTTGTATTGCTTTTATATTTCTCCACAGGTCTGTTAAAGGCCTCACACCCTTTCGGGTAGGCCGGAACGGTGTGGGTTTTAAATTACAAAAAAATAATTAAAAAATCCTAAAATTGTATTTTACAGTATTTTTGTTGTCTAGGATGCAAAGATTAAAACCTCTTCACGTTTCCTTTTCTATTTAATTGTTATTTGGAAGGTGGGGCCATGCATCTCTTTCCGTAAATTGATACCATACATTCCGATTATGCTAAGACAGTTTTAATAATTTCAAAACAGTCAGGATTAATTCTAATGCATTCTTAGTACCAGTCCAAAAATAAGACTGGTAGAAAGAAGCAACCCGGCAGACTCTATTACCTCACAGACATTCAAGTGAAAAAGACCATTATAATTTATCTATGTCGGAAGAAAGAGCATCAAAATTTACAGATTAGCTATGAAATAACCTTATTATTGAAAAAGTACTAAATGCCAAGGCGAATAGATAATTAAACTTATAAATTCTCAGCAAAATATGGCTAGCTAACGCATACAGCATTCAGCCAGACTTCGTGAGAACTGTGGACACCAGTTTCATTCCTAATATCGATAGAGTCTTTTAAAAATAGCACTGACATTTTCCTTTAAAGAAAAAGAATAAAGAATTAGTATTTTTTATTTATAATATTATTCAAAGTGCCGGATAATTTTGCAATTCATTTTCATATTTTACGGAACTTGCTCTTCTTTTTTTACTTAACTTCTCGGTGTTTGTACATCGTATTACTCGCTTCTTCAAACTGAGCACCTAATTGGATTTCGCTCGAATTACCATTTTCGAGGCAGTAAACCAGCGAATAAAACTCGAAAAGGAAAGTGAAGATATAAGCGTAGAGAATGTAAGTTAGTCTCTTATTTTTTCCTTCTCTAATGCAACTAGAAGTTATCCATAATCCAGCTAACCGTAAAAAACTTGTTCGCACTCGGTGGAACCTCACGCCCAATATTCTGAATATTTCTTTCCGGTTCTCGAAAATGCGCTTTTCCTTTTTTGAGCCAATCAGATGCGACAGAGAGAGACATTTGCACATTCGATCGTTGCCAAATACGCTTTCTGAAATCCCGAAAAAGAAATAAAACACTTCTAAATGTCTTTTTGCTTCTTCTGTAGACTTGAAGAAGCAATATACAAAAGGAGACATAGATCCAGATCCGGAGAAATATTATCTGCGCGTCTGAGTTAGGAACACCATTCTTCTTTTTGTCGGCCGTGTTTTTTGCCTGTTCCATTTTATTTGATACAATGATATTTCTTCAAAGTGGTTTCTACGGTTAGAAACTCCCCACTCTCTTTTTTGTTTTGGAAAGTGAATTTCAATTTTCGTTTCGTATCGGCGTGAAGGAGAAATAATGTGAACAACAGTTTGGGTAGCCTGAAACAATACACTTGAATTCCATAAAGCCATTACTTTTTTTATCATACACATGGCTGCAATACACTTACTGTGTTTTTATGTATTATGCCATTTCTGAGTTAGGTGTTATTTCATTCCTTTTCCAGATTTGAGCTTTAATTTTAGTTTATCAATTACTCAGGATATGAAAAACGATGCAAGTTTAATTTAGTAATCAACGTTCTGGTTTTGAAGTAATACGATGTCTGTTTATCGGAGGATAATGTGATTTTAAACGTGGTAACATGACTCAAATGGCATATGAACCATTTTATTCAAATTGCCACACCAGCAGAAAGACTTACGACCTTGTCGTCAGATTTAACTTTAACCACACACACGGTCGGTATACAGGGTGCCCACTAAGGTACCTTACCACCCTTTTAACTACCGAATGGCTGAAGCTATCGTCATAAGAGTGGTGTCTAGCATGGTAAAGTGACTATGCGCTACTGGATGAAACCACTTACAGCGCCACCTGGTGGAAAACGGTGGAGTTAGCGTTATTATCTTTAAAACGGTACGAGATAAAGGAAAAAAGTGAGTTACAATGTTGTCGAGTATCATCGCTTTAGTACTAAAAGATACTTTGTGGATGTAAATGCATCTGGACCCTTGCTTCAACTTCACGTTCCAGACGGTGTAGCATAGCGGGTGTCACGTTGGTACAAACATCCGTAATGCGTCGTTGAAGGTCCTGCAATGTTGGAGGAGGCGTCGCATACACCTGCTGTTTGAGGTATCCCCACAGGAAAAAGTCCATTGCAGTCAGATCAGATAAACATGGAGGCAACTCTTGGAAATCACCATACCCGATTATTTGTTCCCCGAATTCCTCCACCAGGTACTGCTTCACTGATGATGGCTAGTTTTCCGTCCGAAAGATAATCTTTTCTCCTTTCGTTCAAGTTTCGTGACGTCAAAGTTTTGGAAGCCTTAAACAAACAAATGTGCATTTTAAGCCTTCGTGACCATAAGGTGTCTTTTTGTGCTAAATCGATGATGCTCTACAACTTTGTCATTTACTTTTTTTCCTCTATCTCGTACCTTTTTAAAGATAATAATGCTTACTCCGCCGTTTTCCACCAGATGGCGCTGTAAGTGGTTTAGTCCAATAGCGCCTAGTCACTTTACCATGCCTAGACACCACTCTTATAAAGATAGCTGCAGCCGTTCTGTAGTTAAAAGGGTGGTAAGGGAATTTATTGGGTAACCCTTTAAGTTTGGTGATATGAGACATAGTACATGGAATTATCCGGTTCCAAAGCCAATACCTTAGCACCGGATAACCGTGGCTCAAAACAATGTAGGTCTTCCTTTTCTCTGTAGATAAACTCAGTAAATATCGGAAAATATAGGATTACAGGTGAATTTATGCGCTATGTTGCCTTTAAGTAAGATTAATTAACACGGAAAACACCTGTAATAAGTGGCAACTCAAATCAAGTGGGCTTGCAAAGAAACAGATGATTGTATTACTGGTGAATGACCTAATACACTTTTCTATATCTCTTATACTGGGTGTACACAATTGAAGTAACACATTTCAAAAATTTTTTAAAAAATCTAAAAATGTTGGAACTACGTTTTTTTTTAAATAAGAGCGCACATCAAAAAGTTTTTTTTCAGGTAGGTAACGCGGCGTTACGCCGTTCTAAATATGCTACAGCGAGAAAATTCCGTACGCAATGGAAACCGATCAGCAGAAGCCGATGCGTGTTTTCTTTTTTTCTTTTCTTTTTTTTTTTTAGTTTTTCTTGAATATCACGAAAACTCTTCAGTTTTCACACTACATGTGCATTAACAAATTAAAGAGCGTAAATTCCCCTACATAATAAATGCTTTTATTTTTCTTCCAGTTTTAATATTTTCTCAGATAATGGCTCTAAACATATTTTTGATTTCCAGTAATTTACGACCCCCTAGACCACCGAAATGGCATGTTACCCATCTGCAAACTCCTTTTGAGATGCTCCCTCATTTTAAAAAAAATTCGTAGTTCCAAAATTTTTAGTTTTTTTATTAATTTTTTAAATGTATCACTTCATTTCTGTACATCCTGCATAAACATATACATATACGTTTATAATCTCTTTTATCTCTTACGGAAAGAGAAAAAGTTTATTACAAATTTATAGGGTTTCTTTTTAAATTTAGAAATTTAACTCCTCTCAATATTGCATTTCTGATTCGAAATTAATTCTGTTCAAATAAAAAAGTTTGGACTTTTAAATGCTAAGGGCGATTCTCAGAATTATTTAATATAGCGGAATAGTGCATCATGTTGCCCTCGTACTTTCACTGACTGTAGCAATTTAGGTTTATAGTTTGCGTATCGTTGAAAACTTTTCTAAATCTTGGGTTGAATCTGTCACTTGTGTCTTACATTTTTATTCTAAAAAATGACCAGTATAATCAGAAATATGCAATGTAATATTTGAAAATCCAGTTAAGAACAGAACTGTTAGTAAAAGATTTCAGAATAAATAGGTATAAAGACAAAAATAACTTACAGACTCTGAAAAAATGGTGTCATTTTATTGTGATGCCAATATGTTCTATAGAGAGAAAATTTATTCTTTTCCAACCGGTCAAGAAATTATTTATAAAATTGTTTCACTTTCACAGAAAAGCAGAGTTTGCTTTCAATGGATTCCCTCCCATATTAGAGTCTTCGGCAATGAGGTGGCGGACTTGCTTATACAAATCCACAATTTTTCTACAATCAATCTTATTTTGTGCGATTTTGGTGTTAATTTGGTATATCAAATATCATTCGTCTTGCTGATTGCTCCTTTAGAGTTTCACTTGCTGATTCCCGTTACTTCGTCAGCATGTTAACACATTATTTGTACCTTGTTGCTCGGGATAAAATACTTTCATGTCTTTATAGTTTTAATGTAAAAACTCCTAGAATGCCCCAACAATACTGTTAGAAATTGCAGAAGATAGCAATAAAAACACTGTTAGAAATTGTAGAAAACATTCTTAAAAATTAATTAAAATTAAACAAAATATCGCATGGAAATGAAATTGGTATCGTTGAAAAGCTATTTTTTTTAAACGTTAAGATGATGTTAAAATGGTTTTTGTATGATAATACGTGCGCTCCAAAGTTGAGTTTTCGAAATTTTAAATAGAATTTTAATTAATAAAATTTACTTTAATTTTTAAAATTTTTCCACAATAACGAATTTTCGAAATTTTAAATAGATTTTAATTAATAAAATTTATCTTACATTTTAAAATTTTCCAGAATAACGAATTTTTGAAATTTCGAATCGAATTTTACTTTATAAAAATTTACTTAATTTTTACAATTTTTCCACAATAACGAGTTTTCGAAATTTTGAATAGAATTTTAATTAATAAAATTTACTTTAAATTTTAAAATTTTTCCATAATCTTTCTTAGTGGGCACCTAATATCCAAGAAGCAACCACCTGCCAAATTTAAAGTTTCTGGTCCTAGCAGTTTGGGAAATTCGTAATGAGTCAGTGAGTGACTTTCTCTTTTATATATAACAGATTTTATGTTCGCAGACAGAACGGAAAACAGAGGACTGTGATTCCACGTTTCTTTTTCTTTTAGTTTCGTTTCGTGATCACAGACAGAACAACAAAGAGGAGAATATGATTCCATTATTAGTTTATTTTTCGAGCTCAGGAGGTTCTAAACGTGATGATATATCAAAATTTATAGGTAGAATTGTTTGGCATTCAATATTATCTTTCTATACTTCGTATACTGAGTGAAAAAGTACGACTAGTTCAGCTGAATGCACCTAATGAATAGTGTTAAGGCCAGCGGCAGTTCGTTCATTAGGGCCGCAGAGCTGCAGCACCTCCTGAAATTAATTTTTAAACTGGTATTTTTCGTTTTCATTCTTATTTGCTTACTTTTCCACTCTCAGAGTTCAATGACTAACTAAAATGCATAAAAAAGTAATAAAAAAATTGTAAAAAGGCATAAATTGAATCCAAACGAAGAGAGACGCAGGTCTGGGCTGCAAAATAATTTGCCCCCCGAAATTTGTTCACTGAACAGAAAATCCGGTGTGAAAAAGTAACTCTTTCTTCCTTTAACTTAGAAGGGCTTGGGCTGAAAGTCAACACAGCTGTGGCTGGCACGGAGCCAACTGAACGAAAGAAAGATGCTCTTTCTAATATATTTTTGCAAGTTGTAATCTCATTTTCTGTTAATGAATTTCGCTTTCGGTTCGTACTGTGACGACAGATTCAAGCAAATAATACCATTCTAAAACTTTCATATTTTTAGTACATTTCAGTAAAAAATGTATTTAACATGTTTTAGTTTCAAAATAAATTTCTGTATATGAGTTATTTGATATTCATTTTTGAAAGAGTGTTATCGAGTGAATTGGGCAAAGAGGAAAGTGTATATATGTGAAGTTCCGATTATTATTATTTTGTATTCGTCAAAAGAATCGTCACATCAACATTCATTTTAATTTTTGTCAGTAAAACTAATAGAAAATGTCATATGCTGGTTATTTACTTTGTTTGAAAAGCAGGAAATTTCACATCTGGATTTGGAATTAAAAAATTTGGCCTACTTAGAGATAAAGTACTTTTTAAAATTGTGTTCCCTTGATAAACATGTTTTGCAGCCCTATTCGTTTCTGAGCTCACGAGCCGCCACTGGTTAAGGCCCTATCCTTACACTGCTTGAGTTCGTATCAAATGAATGTATTAGTTAGGATCCTGATTAGGATCTAGAGAAAAGAGGTCAATATTAATAATTCTTCTATCCGCAAAGATCTTAACTTCCAACGTATTAAAAAGACATATTCGTCTTCCAGCTTATTCAATAAAATCTCTCCATCAAGAGGATATTTCAGATTTGCCATTCCAGAATATGATGGTTAAAATCCGAATCATTTATATCTAGTGAAAAAAATATGAAACACGTTTTACCTAACATCATGAAAAGAGAATACTGCTTTAAGATAGCACTCTTGGTGATTGATTGACACACCAATTTACCAATCACAGCTTTCGAGACAAAATGATGGCTGATTTTCAAATTGCTTTCACGTTGGTTTTGAGACGGATTAAAATGAATGCAATTACAGTTACTCTTCTCGTGAATTGATCTTTCTAATTCATTTTAAACGAATTGATTTATCTTCTGAATTCACACTGTTGGGGAATTATTTGCAGCTTAAATTATATTATTAAAGGAAGAACATCAAAATTATATTTAGTGCATTCCGAATAGGATAAAATAAATAATTTAAGCTGAATTTAACTTAAAGCTCAGCTGTCACATATGAAAAGCTGAGACGAATTAAAAATGGAAGGCTTTTTTATAGTCTCACGAATTCTGTAATTTTTATTTCTTTATGAACGTGGAATTTAGAGAATGCAGACGGTTTTGCTAGAAGACCGTGGTTAACAATTTCGCGTTCATTGGTTTCGCACTGAAACCGCACATTGAGCATTTTTTTACTACGCATGGGCGAAATGTAGCGCCATTTCTCTTTCATAACTTCAGAGCCAGATATATAGGCCAACTTGTATAAAAATTCCAGTTCAATACCGTTAGTATTCACAAAGATATTTGCATTTCAAGAGCTAAATTGCTTTCGATCTCTAAGAAAAGCAAAATGATGAGGGTTCTTGCACAAATTGATATTTTTAAAATTGAATCTTCGAAAGTGATATTGAATTTTACGAAGTTTGAATATCCTGAATACTCACGTATACTTATAAATTAAATGAAAAATTTAAATTGCATTTAGATGATAGCTTATCCGGAGGAAAATAGCCCATTACCGTTCATTGGTTTCACTGTGAAACCACCAATTTCTTGAAAATAAAAAATGCCGAATTGTTTTCCTTTGCATATTTATGATCCACTATATGTCTGATACTCATTTTTGAAATAAATTTAGTAATTTTCAAAACGAAACATGTAGTGAACTTAAAAGGGTTAACACATTCAAAAAAGGAAAATTCCATCCATTGTATTACTCGATAAATAATTCACAGCAGAAATAAATCTTAATCCAGATACCTTAATACAGGTAATTGCATTTATTGGAGATAAGAAGTTATTTAATACAAACAAATGTTCAATAAAAAGTAAAACAAATAGCTTCAGTAAACGAATTCATGATATATATGCAAGTTTTCTCAGAAGCTCATTAAATTATTTATTATATTATCTCATTTCTTGCATCCTAATTCTTGCATTCTTACATTTAAAACTCTTACCTCAATTTCTTTTGCATAATAAATATTAATGTTTGGATCTTCAGCAGTTGGTGCGAGAGAATACAAAATATTACAATTTATTTTCCTCAAAAACACTTTTATTTCATGAGGAACACGTACACAACTCCTGCCTGCTTCATCAATATGTAGAAAGTGTGAAAATACATGTCTTCCGAATGCTTTTCATGTATACTGACTGAAAAATGCCATATGGGTCCACGAGGAAAATAAACAAATCGGACAGATGATGTTCATGCTCTGAATTTTAACACGCCATCTTGAATACACTTTTTAAGCACGAATGATTAATGAAAGATCAAATCTATTTTAAAAATTCTTTAAAAATTTTTACAAATTACCGACAGGTTGTTAATAACTTAAAGTGAAGATCATCTATTGAAGGGATTTGGAGGGATTTGTGAAATCTATTAGGTATTGCAGAAAGAAATTAAAAAATTGTATTATTTTTCTAAACTCTTTTTTCGGGAATATGTGAATTAACTACTCTGAGATCTTAGGTAAATAATGTAAATACTTTTTGGCTCTAATCAAGAAAAAAGTTGTCAAAGTTAAATTTTATTTGAAGCAAACATATTCAGATTCATTTTACTTTCGAGGAGCTTGTTTCACTAGAACAAGAAAGCCAAACGGTATTTTAATGGAAATAATTAAAATGCATAAGAAATTTCAAAGTAAATAAAATGGTAAACTGTTTAAGTTAGTCTGTAAGTGGTAAGTTTCTAATGACTGAAGTGCAATAGATATTCTTCTTCAGATAATCGAAATATCGAATGTGCTTCTTTAGATAATCGAAATATCGCTGTACTTCGTTCAGTTACGTATTGCTGGAGACGTGTGATTTTCTGGGGCAGTTGAAAGCGATTAAAATATTCTTTAGTAATAAATATGCCATACGAGAGATTTAACATACTCCAATAGGTTTAAGAAATGTGATTTTGGAATACACTAATATTTACTAAGATTTTAAAATATATAATTTTAAAATTTAAATAAAATTAAGTGAGATTATTACATATATATATATTATCAAAATTAGCAGAGCATTTTCCTAAACTTTCTATAGCAAAAAAATACACTTTCGTTCATTTCTTCATCGAAAGGTCAAAATGATAAGTTATTATAAGAAGAAAGATTAAGGAATCTTCTTTCCCAAAGCACAAAGATATTGTACGATATTGAAATATATTCGTATTGTACAATATCTTATAATATATATAATATTGAACAATATTGAATATTGTGGATTATGCACTACCTGGATTACATAGTTAACTAA
>BGPR01005392.1:2992-20729 GCA_013235015.1 Araneus ventricosus | reverse complement strand
CGATATTTCGATTATCTAAAGAAGCACATTCGATATTTCGATTATCTGAAGAAGAATATCTATTGCACTTCAGTCATTAGAAACTTACCACTTACAGACTAACTTCAACAGTTTACCATTTTATTTACTTTGAAATTTCTTATGCATTTTATTTATTTCCATTAAAATACCGTTCGGCTTTCTTGTTCTAGTGAAACAAGCTCCTCGAAAGTAAAATGAATCTGAATATGTTTACTTCAAATAAAATTTAACTTTGACAACTTTTTTCTTGATTAGAGCCAAAAAGTATTTACATTATTTACCTAAGATCTCAGAGTAGTTAATTCAAATATTCCCGATATAAGAATTTACAAAAAATAATACAATTGTTTAATTTCTTTCTGCAATACCTAATAGATTTCATAAATCCCGCCAAATCCCTTCAATAGATGATCCTCACTTTAAGTTATTAACAACTTGTCGGTAATTTGTAAAACTGTTTAGCGGATTTTTAAAATAGTTTTGATCTTTTATTAAGCATTCGTGCTTAAAAAGAGTATTCAAGATGGCGTGTTAAAATTCAGAGCATGAACATCATCTGTCCGATTTGTTTATTTTTCTCGTGGACCCATGTGGCATTTTTCAGTCAGTATACATGAAAAGCGTTCGGAAGACATGTATTTTCACTCTTTCTACATATTGATGAAGCAGGCAGGAGTTGTATACGTGTTCCTCATGAAATAAAAGTGTTTTTGAGAAAAATAAATTGTAATATTTTGTATTCTCTCGCACCAACTGCTGAAGATCCAAACATTAATATTTATTATGCAAAAGAAATTGAGGTAAGAGTTTTAAATGTAAGAATGCAAGAATTAGGATGCAAGAAATGAGATAATATAATAAATAATTTAATGAGCTTCTGAGAAAACTTGCATATATATCATGAATTCGTTTACTGAAGCTATTTGTTTTACTTTTTATTGAACATTTGTTTGTATTAAATAACTTCTTATCTCCAATCAATGCAATTACCTGTATTAAGGTATCTGGATTAAGATTTATTTCTGCTGTGAATTATTTATCGAGTAATACAATGGATGGAATTTTCCTTTTTTGAATGTGTTAACCCTTTTAAGTTCACTACATGTTTCGTTTTGAAAATTACTAAATTTATTTCAAAAATGAGTATTAGACATATAGTGGATCATAAATATGTAAAGGAAAACAATTCGGCATTTTTTATTTTCAAGAAATTGGTGGTTTCACAGTGAAACCAATGAACGGTAATGGGCTATTTTCCTCCTCCGGATACATCTAAATGCAATTTAAATTTTTCATTTAATTTATAAGTATACGTGAGTATTGAGGCTATTCAAACTTCGTAAAATTCAATATCACTTTCGAAGATTCAATTTTAAAAATATCAATTTGTGCAAGAACCCTCATCATTTTGCTTTTCTTTGAGATCGAAAGCAATTTAGCTCTTGAGATGCAAATATCTTTGTGAATACTAACGGTATTGAACTGGAATTTTTATAAAAGTTGGCCTATATATCTGGCTCTGAATTTATGAAAGAGAAATGACGCTACGTTTCGCGCATGCGTAGTAAAAAATGCTCAATGTGTGGTTTCAGTGAGAAACCAATGAACGCGAAGGGTTAACCATGGTCTTCCTTTCCTTTATTGAGGTAATCTCGATTCAAAGCTTTATTTCAGGTCTAGTCCAAAGCAAGTTTAGAAAAAAAGATAATAGCTTATCAAATTTGGCACAAAAATAGAGAAATAAAAAATCGAAAAGAGCCAGAAATTCTCCACCTTTATTTCGAGACAAGGCGAAAATCATTGATTTAATAAGAATTTTTTTAAAAAAACAGTAATAGTTTTATCTGCTTTATGTTTGATGATATATGCTTACGACTGGTATCGAACATCTGTTAAGAAATTTTTCAGTTTTCACGTCGTGCATTGCCTATCAGTCGCTTAGTGGGTTAGGCATGGTATTCCCGAGGAACATGAATTGGACGAAGAAGGTATGAGGTCTTATCCAACATCGTCAAAACCTGCTGAACCGATGTGTGCTTGAGCAACGTCCTCCATTCCTCTCTGATGTCAGGCTGGCTGCTGTATGTTTTCATGCAAATCACAAATTTTGGCCAGTTTCAGCTGAAAAGGGCAGTATGGCAAATGACTCTCATGTATTGGATGTAAGTATGACTTTTATATCATGTGCTACCTAGATGCTCCAAGATCGCTTCCACCAACAGACGATTTCACACTTCCCCTTTATCATGAGTCCTTAACCTCTAATCACCGGAATAATCTTCTTTTATTAAACAACTGATGTCACCACTTGAACTTACATGTTCCTATATGGCAACGCTATCTGGGTGAAATGATTAATTAATTAATCCGGATTAAATAACTTAATTAATTAATCTGAATGAAATAAACAATTTTAAACATGACGTATTTCTAATTTTTTTTATGGAATTTTTTAGCTAACAAAATATAATTGGGGATGGGGAGTTTTAATTCATTGGTTTGGCTATATACTTTAAACCAAATGCAAGTAGAGCTACTACATCCTATATTTTGTCCATTTTAATATAAATAGTTTGATTTCATGCAAACCGTCATGACTCCAACAGGGATTAGCAAATAATTTGTAGTAAAATTGTCAGAATGTACAGGTAATTTTTAATGGCAAGAAACAAACAGATTTTTCATACTATTACTGACAAATTTTGGAAAGTTAAAATGATCTTTGTTATGATTTTTAGTAAATCCAGAACATGCGTATTAAACTATCATAACAAAACTAAAGGAAACTAACTTATTATTTACATTCTTGGCACGTTTCTCATCTGCATTCTCTAAATTCCACGTTCATAAAGAAATAAAAATTAGGGAATTCGTGAAACTATTAAAAAGCCTTCCATTTTTAATTTGTCTCAGCTTTTCATATGTGACAGCTGAGCTTTAAGTTAAATTCAGCTTAAATTATTTATTTTATCCTATTCGGAATGCACTAAATATAATTTTGATGTTCTTCCTTTGATAATATAATTTAAGCTGCAAATAATTCCCCAACAGTGTGAATTCAGAAGATAAATCAATTCTTTTAAAATGAATTAGAAAGATCAATTCACGAGAAGAGTAACTGTAATTGCATTCATTTTAACCAGTCTCAAAACCAACGTGAAAGCAATTTGAAAATCAGCCATCATTTTGTGTCGAAAGCTGTGATTCGTAAATTGGTGTGTCCATCAATCACGAAGAGTGCTACCTTAAAGCAGTATTCTCTTTTCATAATGTTAGGGAATACGTTTTTCGTATTTTTTAAACTAGATATAAATGATTCGGATTTTAACCATCATATTCTGGAATAGCAAATCTGAAATATCCTCTTGATAGAGAGATTTTGTTGAATAAGCTGGAAGACTAATCTGTCTTTTTAATATATTGGAAGTTAAGATCTTTACGCAGACAGGAGAATTATTAATATTGACCTCTTTTCTCTTGATCCTAATCAGAATTCTAACTAATGCATTCATTTGATACGAACTCAAGTATTGTAATGATATGGCCTTAACCAGTGGCGACTCGTGAGCTCAGGAACGAGGAGGGCTGAAAAAATATTTATCAAGAGAATACAATTTTAAAAGCTACTTTATCTCTAAGTAGGCCAATTTTTTAAATTCCAAATCCAGATGTGAAATTTCCTGCTTTTCAAACAAAGTAAATAACCAGCATATGACATTTTCTATTAGTTTTACTTACAAGAATTAAAATGAATGTTGATGTAACGATTCCTCTGACGAAAAATAATAATAATAATCGGAGCTCCACTTATACACTTCCCTCCTTGCCAGGTTCATTCGATAACACTCTTTCAAAAATGAATATCAAATAACTCATTATGAACAGGACTGCATTATAGTTGGACTGAAGGTTCACAGGAATGTTATAGTTGGACTGAAGGTTCACAGGAATGTTATAGTTGGACCGAAAGTGCACAGACTAATGTTCTAGTTGGACTTGCGTTAGAACAGGTTTCTGTTAAGAAGAGTATGAATGGCAATAGGTGGAACACACGTGCTTCTCGGGTTCGTTCGGCTAGATGTGATGGAGAGGTGAAGAATGGGTTTGGAGTGATGTCGCCTTCCTTTTTTTTTGATTCCTGCTTTTACGAGTTGCTACTTAGAGTACGATCCATGTTTTCGTAAGATCGATTGAAGCGATTTGCCATGTGCTTTTAAGGACATATTGTCCCAGAGAATTCTTCATCACAGGTGTTTATACTAAAGTGTAGCATTATGGAGATCTCGGTTTGAGTGAATAGTTTTTCAAGCTTCGTTTCCTCATCCTGATGTTAAGCATGCTTTGGTAAGACTCTTTTCTCAACTGCAGTTGAAGCTTCCATTCTCCCAATATGTTGCAACAATTTTTTAGTGACTGTTACAGTTAAAATAATATTTTTTTTCCAATACGTATCACTATACTGAAACATTTTTATAGTAACTATACACATTTTACATACACGTGTTTTAATGATTTTTACAGATTTTGAGTTGTCGAATGTTTGTTCTACAGTAATGTCGTGGTTAATTGTTAATAAATAGTGTTTTTCTTGTCTAAATCAAGCTTGTGCTCTTGCCTTTCGTGTATTAATCATTTATACGATCAAAGTGCCCTTTTATATGTATTTCTTTTCAGCTATAGGGTTAGGCCCAAACTTAACATTTTTAGTCACACTATAACACTCATATAACGAAAATTTATTTTTAAGCTAAAACATGTTAAATATGTTTTTTACTGAAATACTCAAAAAATTTGAAAGTTTTAGAATAGAAATATTTCCTTGAATCTGTCGTCGCAGCACGAACCGAAAGCGAAACTCATAAACAGAAAATGAGATTACAACTTGCAAAAATATATTAAAACGAGCATCTTTCTTTCGTTCAGTTGCCAGCCAGAGCTGTGATGACTTTCAGCCCAAGCCCTTCTAAGTTAAAGGAAGAAAGAGTTACTTTTTCACACCGGATTTTCTGCTCAGTGAACAAATTTCGGGGGCAAATTATTTTGCAGCCCAGACCTGCGTCTCTCTTCGTTTGGATTCATTTTATGCTTTTTTTCAATTTTTTCATTACTTTTTTATGCATTTTAGTAAGTCATTGAACTCTGAGAGTGGAAAAGTAAGCAAATAAGAATAAAAACGAAAAATACCAGTTTAAAAATTAATTTCAGGAGGTGCTGCAGCTCTGCAGCCCTAATGAACGAACCGCCGCTGGCCTTAACACTATTCATTAGGTGCATTCAGCTGAACTAGTCGTACTTTTTCACTCAGTATACGAAGTATAGAAAGATAATATTGAATGCCAAACAATTCTACCTATAAATTTTGATATATCATCACGTTTAGAACCTCCTGAGCTCGAAAAATAAACTAATAATGGAATCATATTCTCCTCTTTGTTGTTCTGTCTGTTATCACGAAACGAAACTAAAAGAAAAAGAAACGTGGAATCACAGTCCTCTGTTTGCCGTTCTGTCAGCGAACATAAAATCTGTTATATATAAAAGAGAAAGTCACTCACTGACTCATTACGAATTTCCCAAACTGCTAGGACCAGAAACTTTAAATTTGGCAGGTGGTTTCTTCTTGGATATTAGGTGCCCACTAAGAAAGATTATGGAAAAATTTTAAAATTTAAATTAAATTTTATTAATTAAAATTCTATTCAAAATTTCGAAAACTCGTTATTGTGGAAAAATTGTAAGAATTAAGTAAATTTTTATAAAGTAAAATTCGATTCGAAATTTCAAAATTCGTTATTGTGGAAAATTTCAAAATGTAAGATAAATTTTATTAATTAAAATCTATTTAAAATTTCGAAAATTCGTTATTGTGGAAAAATTTTAAAAATTAAAGTAAATTTTATTAATCAAAATTCTATTTAAAATTTCGAAAACTCAACTTTGGAGCGCACGTATTATCATACAAAAACCATTTTAACATCATCTTAACGTTTAAAAAAAATAGCTTTTCAATGATACCAATTTCATTTCCATGCGATATTTTGTTTAATTTTAATTAATTTTTTAGAATGTTTTCTACAATTTCTAACAGTGTTTTTATTGCTATCTTCTGCAATTTCTAACAGTATTGCTTGGAGCATTCTAGAAGTTTTTTACATTAAAACTATAAAGACATGAAAGTATTTTATCCTGAGAAACAAGGTACAAATAATGTGTTAACATGCTGACGAAGTAACGGGAATCAGCAAGTGAAACTCTAAAGGAGCAATCAACAAGACGAATGAAATTTGATATACCAAATTAATACCAAAATCGTACAAAATAAGATTGATTGTAGAAAAAATGTGGATTTGTATAAGCAAGTCCGCCACCTCATTGCCGAAGACTCCAACATGGGAGGGAATCCATTGAAAGCAAACTCTGCTTTTCTGTGAAAGTGAAACAATTTTGGAAATAATTTCTTGACCGGTTGGAAAAGAATAAACTTTTCTCTCTATAGAACATATTGGCATCACAATAAAATGACACCATTTTTTCAGAGTCTGTAAGTTATTTTTGTCTTTATGCCTATTTATTCTTAAATCTTTTACTAACAGTTCTGTTCTTAACTGGACTTTCAAATATTACATTGCATATTTCTGATTATACTGGTCATTTTTTTAGAATAAAAATGTAAGACACAAGTGACAGATTCAACCCAAGATTTAGAAAAGTTTCAACGATACGCAAACTATAAACCTAAATTGCTACAGTCAGTGAAAGTACGAGGGCAACATGATGCACTATTCCGCTATATTAAATAATTCTGAGAATCGCCCTTAGGATTTAAAAATACAAACTTTTTTATTTGAACAGAATTAATTTCGAATCAGAAATGCAATATTGAGAGGAGTTAAATTTCTAAATTTAAAAAGAAACCCTATAAATTTGTAATAAACTTTTTCTCTTTCCGTAAGAGATACAAGAGATTATAAACGTATATGTATATGTTTATGCAGGGTGTACAGAAATGAAGTGATACATTTAAAAAATTAATAAAAAAAAACTAAAAATTTTGGAACTACGAATTTTTTTTTTAAATGAGGGAGCATCTCAAAAGGATTTTGCAGATAGGTAACATGCCATTTCGGTGGTCTAGGGGTTCGTAAATTACTGGAAATCAAAAATAAGTTTAGAGTATTATCTGAGAAAATATTAATACTGGAAGAAAAATGAAAGCATTTATTTGTAAGGGATTTTACGCTCTTTAATTTGTTAATGCACATGTAGTGTGAAAACTGAAGAGTTTTCGTGATATTTAAGAAAAACTAAAAAAAGAAGAAAAGATAAAAAGAAAACACGCATCGGCTTCTGCTGATCGGTTACCATTGCGTACGGTATTTTCTTGCTGTAGTATATTTAGAACGGCGTAACGCCGCGTTACCTATCTGAAAAAACTTTTTGAGGTGCGCTCTTATTTTTTTAAAAAAAAACCGTAGTTCCAAAATTTTTAGGTTTTTTAAAAATAATTTTGGCGATGTGTCACTTCAATTTCTGATCTGTATAAGAGATCTGTATAAGAGATATAGAAAAGTGTATTAGGTCATTCACCAGTAATGCAACCATCTGTTTCTTTGTAAGCGCACTTGACTTGAGTTGTCACTTATTACAGATGTTTTCCGTGTTAATTAATCTTACTTAAAGATAAGATAGCGTATAAATTCACCTGCAATCCTATATTTTCCGATATTTACTGAGTTTATCTACAGAGAAAAGGAAGACCTACATTGTTTGGAGCCACGGTTATCCGGTACTAAGATATTCAGTTTGGAACCGGATAATTCCATGTACTATGTCTCATATCACCAAACTTAAAGGGTTACCCAATAAATTCCCTTACCACCCTTTTAACTACCGAACGGCTGCAGCTATCTTTATAAGAGTGGTGTCTAGGCATGGTAAAGTGACTAGGCGCTATTGGACTAAACCACTTATACTGCCACCTGATGGAAAATGGTGAAGTAAGCATTATTATCTTTAAAAAGGTACGAGATAGAGGAAAAAAAGTAAATTACAAAGTTGTAGAGCATCATCGATTTAGCACAAAAAGACACCTTATGGTCACGAAGGCTTAAAATGCACATTTGTTTGTTTAAGGCTTCCAAAACTTTGACGTCACGAAACTTGAACGAAAGGAGAAAAGATTATCTTTCGGACGGAAAACTAGCCATCATCAGTGAAGCAGTACCTGGTGGAGGAATTCGGGGAACAAATAATCGGGTATGGTGATATCCAAGAGTTGCCTCCACGTTTATCTGATCTGACTGCAATGGACTTTTTCCTGTGGGGATACCTCAAACAGCAGGTGTATGCGACGCCTCCTCCAACATTGCAGGACCTTCAACGACGCATTACGGATGTTCGTACCAACGTGACACCCGCTATGCTACACCGTCTGGAACGTGAAGTTCAATCAAGGGTCCAGATGCATTTACGTCCAAAAAGTATCTTTTTGTACTAAAGCGATGATGCTCGACAACATTGTAATTCACTTTTTTCCTTTATCTCGTACCGTTTTAAAGATAATAACGCTAACTCAACCGTTTTCCACCAGGTGGCGCTGTAAGTGGTTTCATCCAGTAGTGCATAGTCACTTTACCATGCTAGACACCACTCTTATGAAGATAGCTTCAGCCATTCGGTAGTTAAAAGGGTGGTAAGGGACCTTATTGGGCACCCTGTATACCGACCGTGTGTGTGGTTAAAGTTAAATCTGACGACAAGGTCGTAAGTCTTTCTGCTGGTGTGGCAGTTTGGATAAAATGGTTCATACGCCATTTGAGTCATGTGACCACGTTTAAAATCACATTATCCTCCGATAAACAGACATCATATTACTTCAAAACCAGAACGTTGATTACTAAATTAAACTTGCATCGTTTTTCATATCGCGAGTAATTGATAAACTAAAATCAAAGCTCAAATCTGGAAAAGGAATGAAATAACACCTAACTCAGAAATGGCATAATACATAAAAACACAGTAAGTGTATTGCAGCCATGTGTATGATAAAAAAAGTAATGGTTTTATGGAATTCAAGTGTATTGTTTCAGGCTACCCAAACTGTTGTTCACATTATTTCTCCTTCACGCCGATACGAAACGAAAATTGAAATTCACTTTCCAAAACAAAAAAGAGAGTGGGGAGTTTCTAACCGTAGAAACCACTTTGAAGAAATATCATTGTATCAAATAAAATGGAACAGGCAAAAAACACGGCCGACAAAAAGAAGAATGGTGTTCCTAACTCAGACGCGCAGATAATATTTCTCCGGATCTGGATCTATGTCTCCTTTTGTATATTGCTTCTTCAAGTCTACAGAAGAAGCAAAAAGACATTTAGAAGTGTTTTATTTCTTTTTCGGGATTTCAGAAAGCGTATTTGGCAACGATCGAATGTGCAAATGTCTCTCTCTGTCGCATCTGATTGGCTCAAAAAAGGAAAAGCGCATTTTCGAGAACCGGAAAGAAATATTCAGAATATTGGGCGTGAGGGTCCACCGAGTGCGAACAAGTTTTTTACGGTTAGCTGGATTATGGATAACTTCTAGTTGCATTAGAGAAGGAAAAAATAAGAGACTAACTTACATTCTCTACGCTTATATCTTCACTTTCCTTTTCGAGTTTTATTCGCTGGTTTACTGCCTCGAAAATGGTAATTCGAGCGAAATCCAATTAGGTGCTCAGTTTGAAGAAGCGAGTAATACGATGTACAAACACCGAGAAGTTAAGTAAAAAAAGAAGAGCAAGTTCCGTAAAATATGAAAATGAATTGCAAAATTATCCGGCACTTTGAATAATATTATAAATAAAAAATACTAATTCTTTATTCTTTTTCTTTAAAGGAAAATGTCAGTGCTATTTTTAAAAGACTCTATCGATATTAGGAATGAAACTGGTGTCCACAGTTCTCACGAAGTCTGGCTGAATGCTGTATGCGTTAGCTAGCCATATTTTGCTGAGAATTTATAAGTTTAATTATCTATTCGCCTTGGCATTTAGTACTTTTTCAATAATAAGGTTATTTCATTGTTAATCTGTAAATTTTGATGCTCTTTCTTCCGACATAGATAAATTATAATGGTCTTTTTCACTTGAATGTCTGTGAGGTAATAGAGTCTGCCAGGTTGCTTCTTTCTACCAAGCTTATTTTTGGACTGGTACTACGATTACATAGAATTAATCCTGACTGTTTTTGAAATTATTAAAACTGTCTTAGCATAATCCGAATGTATGGTATCAATTTACGGAAAGAGATGTATGGCCCCTCCTTCCAAATAACAATTAAATAGGATAGGAAACTTAAAGAGGTCTTAATCTTTGCATTCTAGACAACAAAAATACTGTACAATACAATTTTAGGATTATTTATTTATTTTTTTAATTTAAAACCCACACCGGTGTTGCCTACCCGAAAGGGTGTAAGGCCTTTAACAGACCTGTGGGGAAGTATAAAAGCAATACCAGAATATCAATATGACATGACACACACAAAAGCATAACAAACACAGCACAGAATGTTACAAACATTGCAAAAAAGGACAACAACAAAATAAATAAAGTAACCTAAAACACACTCACACGAAAAAAAAACAATGCGCCACTGAATCGATATTACACTTGGACAGAACCATAAATTAATTGAATTTTGTTTGATTTTTATCAGCAGATCTGGAACCAACTTTAAAAATATTGAAAACCTTCAAAAGGAGGAGCACCTAGTATGCATACAAATGATCAAAACACAAGCGCAATCTCTGCACAACACACCAGTAAAGAGAAGGAGGAAATAAAAATTTTTGTAAAGTATCATTAAAAATCACACACAAAAGAGCATCGAAAACAGACCCTGTGTTCCCTCACCAGTTCAGAAAACAATAAAATCCATCTAAGTCGACGTCAGTCAAACAACAATAAAAATACAAGAATAAAATTATCAAATTTTAAAAATAAGAGGGGTAAAAACAAGTTTACCAGTTGGGATTCCCCAAAGGCGAATGCTCAATAATATTTAGGACACTAAAACATTTTAATAAGTCCAGGATTAACCTAAAAACAATATAATCAGTTAAAATTAACTAGGTAAAATACAATTTTAGGATATTGATGTTTTTTGTGATATAGCACAGTATCCTAACAATATTGTACAGTATTGTTGCAATGTCTTACACCGTCCTGTGTTACTTGGATAACCATATATAGTAAACTATATAGATATATAGTAAACTGAATGGCTCGGCCATAAAGAATAGCAATATCGGAGCTGAGAAGCACACACAATAGACCATTAATCCGAGTATGGCATATATGTATCCGTCTCAAGGAAGTTTATCCCGTTATCGACGATGCGATCGTATATGAGCTACACCAAATAATTGTACCAACAAGAGAACCGAGATCATGGGGTTCCCTCGGATCTTGGCTGTCGTCGGGGTTCCCCCCTTCCTCGAGGGCTTGTGAGCATTGGGTAAGTGGGGGTTAACCTTCTCCTTACGGGCCAACTGTGTACCAGAATTTTTTTTACCTTTGAATGCGGGTCTGTACAACTGCTGTACCGGACACAAGTGAGGATTTCACTCCCCGTATTCAACGCAGTTCTTCTGGTTTAAGTTCAGGAAGCCTAAAGATTAAGAGTCCTAATTACACGGCAATGTTAAAAGTTTTGTCACGAAACGTACAGAAAATCTAAACTTCTAATTTTGATCACAGATTTTGCTGTGGAACCGTAAGAGACAATCTTAGTGCCAGTCGAGAAATTCCCTTAAATACTTTGAGATCGTTTTATTCCTCTCGTATGCGTAAATGTTCCCGCATATAATGATTTGGGTAAGAAAAAAGTTATTCTGTATTTTGGTATATAGGTGTAATATGCAAACTAAAATTATAGTTAAAACACAAATTAAAATAAATTTGACAGCATGTATTAATTTGCTATATTAACTGTCTACTCTTTTACATCCCTACCAATAATGAAGGAGAATGTGTATGTGTCTTTGGCGCTGTATAGTTCAGACCGCTCGAGCTAGGGTTAAAACATTTGCAACAAACATACTTTGGAGGATGGGAATGTGCACCTCGGAGCCCTTTATTTAAACTTTTAATTAAAATTTTAATTAATTAAGAATTAAGACAAATGTTGGCGTTTTTCCTTAATAACTTCCCGAAATATTACATCACAAAAATCATTTTTACACCATCTGAAAGTGCAAAATATTACCTTTTCAATGATATTAATTAAGTTGCCGTACAATGTTTTCTCGAATTTTAATAAATTAGAAAAATATTTTTTAGCATAATTCACAATACTTTTAATTTTTGCAACACAACTCAAACCGTTTTCATTGTTTAAACAAATATTTAATTGCATATTTCTCTTTCATTGTTGCAATATGAGATAATATCCTAATTCATTTTGTTTTCATATTTTACTTCGTCAATATTTTGTGAAATCTGTAAACCAAGATATTGAGTTTCTTAATGTAAGCAAAGCAATAATCTGAGATA
Organism: Araneus ventricosus; assembly: GCA_013235015.1. Classification (NCBI taxonomy): domain Eukaryota; kingdom Metazoa; phylum Arthropoda; class Arachnida; order Araneae; family Araneidae; genus Araneus; species Araneus ventricosus. The sequence continues at coordinate 8,169 of BGPR01005392.1, read as the reverse complement.
TTGTTTTGCTTACATTAAGAAATATATCCATCAAGCTGAATGATTATGGTTGCTATGTTTCCATTCTTTCCTCAGCTTGTTTTAATCTAGCTAACACACCCCTGACCATAAAATGTGCTGCGTAATTATAATGTTGAAATCAAATGCATATTTTACAAGAAGGATAAGAAAGAACAAACAACATGGATTTAGAGGTTACATGGCATGGTCAGTTATTTGTCTCCATTAAGGACATTTATATAGGCAATGAATAGAAGAGATCCAAACTCACTAATAGAACATGGGTAAAATATCTACAGCAATCTGAAGTTTAAAATTGCGTTGTTAAGGGAACCATGAACATAAAATGATGCAAGATCCAATTGAAATCGTATTCCCGGCGAACAAGCTGGTCGCAGAAGGAGTCTAGTGATTAAAATAAAGATTGCTTTGTTAAAATATATACAATTCACCAATTAATATTGGAATGCAGAATAATGATAATATTCTGGAATAGGTACTGAATACGTTTATGAAACAGAATTGTCTTCGAAACCGAAACAATGCAATGTTTTTGTTCAAGAATAAATAATTGTTATAATAAAAGGCTTGATTGAAATGACTTCTTTATAATCATTTCGTTCATAAGTGCTAGGATGGAGGACAATATTTTTCTTAAAAAGTTAGAAAATAGGTTTAGAGCCCCTCTCTATAGATACAAAATAAGCATTTAACATGTGTTTCGAACTTTAAGGTATACAATATTTTTAAATTTATTATTTCTGTGAAACTTTTAAGACTAGTCTAAAATACTCGAGGAGTAGCAATTATTGCCTTATAAATTTTAAACTTAATAGCAAAAAATTGACAACTTACTGATCTAATGATCTCAGTATTCGGTTTGTTAAAGTTATGGCAGTGAAAACTTTTACATATAATATATTTAATACTTTCTATTCTGTTCTTGGAAATATCCTCTGGAGAAAAATTCTTAATTAAAAAGAACTTCATTTCAGTTGGATTCTAAAACCTGTTGCAAATCAGGTTGAGGTTAATGACATAAAATTCATCAAAGCTTGTGCTTAAGTGAAAAATCTTTAAAAATTAAGAATAGTAAGCAAGCCTTGTAGTCAATGACAACTCAAGCACACATTACGAAGAGAAGCAAAGTAGGTGATTATAGAAAGAAGTTACACAAAGAAGTGTCTCTGCTCTACGGTAAATCAATGGAAAGAGCTCGAAAAATTCCATAATTTTTGTTTTGAATATGAAGTTTTGTTTCACAAAGCACCGATTATTGGTATTTAACTCTTTAATCCTGAGGCGACTTTTTTCTTCTCCTTTAATACCGGGACTTTTCGGGAGGAAGCGATATGAATTGGACTCTCCCGACCTGCGTGGTCATTTACCTCACCCCTGCTATAACCTTCCCTTAAGGCGCACGGGAATGGACAATGGTTGACAAGGATAATTTGACGCCCCTACTGTGCTTATCTCCAAAGCGATCTCAGAACCTCCCCTCAAAAGAAGCCAACCGCCTCATACCGACCTTCGTCGCTGTTAAAAGGAAATTTTTAGACCTCCCGGGACCGCCTCGCTCGATGTGAGAGGGTTAATATTGAATTGTATTCAAATAGGGCTATTATTTTCAAATACAGTCACCGGACAAAAATTCACTCTAGTACGCAAGCACAGATGAATCGTATTATGACTTGGATCCGCTCACTGCAGTGACCACGAGCATGAACCAGCATGTTTATTTTAACATTCTGGATGATCAGGTGTTGCCTTTCAGTCAACATTTGCATTATGAGTATGCTCTTGTTACCCATATTTTTCAAGATGACAATAGCACAGTTTATCTGGCTGGAAGAATATGTGACTTGTTTCATGAACAGTCACACACCCTATTGCATCTCGATTTGCCTGCAAAATCACCTGACCTAAACCCCATAGAAAATCTGTGGGGCATGTTGGAACAGCGGGTAAAACTCCGAAATCAGCATCCCCGCAATTTGGTGGATTTGCGCGATCAAATCCTCAGCGAGTGGCTTAAACTGGATGAGACGTGGCTGCAAAACCTTGTGGACTCGCTTCCTAACCGAATTCAGGCGGTTATCAAGTCCAGATGCAGTGTTACGCGGTATTAAATAATACTGTCCGTGATTTCTCTAGGGGTGACTAATTTTTTGCCCGGTGACTGTACTTTCGGATCGTGTATAGAAATATTTTATTGGACGCAATTTCACAATGCTTAACTCTCCTTATGCTGTCATCTTAAGCTGTTTAGTCGAGGCAACGAAGGAAAAATAGAAAAAAATGGTATAGTTTTGACATTTGGCACAGTTGTAGGGATTAGTACCCTAAATAACATACTAGAAGTCCCCGACCGTGGGGGTTACGCGCGGGGTACAGGGGAGTTTAAAGGGGGGATCTTTAGTTTTTCTTAAATATCTCGAAAACTATGGGTTCTAGAGAAACATTCTCAATTACAAAAATAAACTGCATTAAAATCCCTACAAACAAAGTCCTACATATTTATTTTAGCATCAACAGTTTAGAAGATATGGGGGGTTGAAAAAGTGAGTATTTCTGAAATTCCTTATTGTAAAGGTAAAATAAATAAAAAATGCCGAAGTAACAACCTTCAGAAGCACCTCATGCCTATATAATAATTTTATAAAGGTAGTATTGTAAGTGTTGAGAATAGTGATGATGTCGGGCGGGGGAGCACAAATATATTTTATGAACAGTCGTGATCCCTTTTTCCACTCAATCCGTTTCTCTCCACAAGATCAATTCTAGTAGAGTCAACGAAGGAAAAATAGAAAAAATAAATGGTGTAGTTTTGAAATTTGGCACAGTTGTAGGGAATAGTGCCCCAAACAACATACTAAAAGTCCCCGGCCATGGGGGTTTAAAGGGGAGTACATGAGGGTTTAAAGGGGGCGTTTTCAGTTTTTCTTAAATATCTCCAAACTATGGGTTCTAGCGAAAAATACTCAATTACAACATTAAATTTCCTATAAAAATAGTCCTTCATTTTTTTTCTTAGGATGAATGGCTTAGAATATAGAGAGAGAATTAAAATAAGTGGTTGAAAAAGCCAGCTTCATTTCTAAGAAATAAAGTTTTTATTTCAAATTGGCGGCTATCTATTAAAACATTATATATATGTAGTATCCCGCCAGGTGGCACTCGTCTATTAGCTGACGTCACGTCAGATGATCTTGGTTAGAGCAAAGAACTTATAAGAGAAGAAGGGACACTCCGAAAACTTTTGCAGTTTGCCAAAAACCAATTCTGGCGAGATTTTGTAAGGAAGCAAACATTTAGGAAGTCTCGCCAGGTCCTGTTGCGCAAAAAAATGCGCAGGGGATTTCATTTGTTTTGATCGTGGCGTGGTTCTTACTTTGGTTAACTTGCAACGGAATTTTTTTTTTGTCGTCTTTGTATCTTCTAGCTTACTTCTAGGTCTGAGAAAACAAAATCCAGCATGCATTATGACAGATGTATTTCTTCCAACGCCACTCGTGCAAAATCGCAGGAGTTGAAATATTTTCGTTTCCCAAAAGACGAAGAAAGGTATGAACGAATTTTACTCATTTTTCAACCTTCGGCTTAATGTATACATAGTTCGTTCTCGTGTCAATAAATTTCTTTAATGCTCGCATTATGTTTTATAGATCCGCATAAACCCAGCATAAGAGGATGGCAAGTCACACTGTCTGCTTTCCTTCTTCTGGTACCTGAATTGTTTGAAAAAAAGAAATTTGTCCTCCTCAGCCGCTTCAACCAAGATGCTTTAGAAAACTATTTTTCTCAGGTATGTTGTTCATTGCTTGAAATTAATTTATTTAATTATAAAATTTGAGTTTGGTAAAAGAAAGCTGAGTAAATTAATAAATTGCTTTTATTTTATTGAACTTATTTAACACAACTTTTTCATCATTTCTTTAGGTATTCTTTAAAAAATTCAATGTCAAATTTCAAATTATTTGATTATAAACACAAATTTGGAAGGTTCAATTTATTCTAAATTCTATTTATTCTAAAATTTAACAATATTTTTAACATTTAAGAAATCTTTTAAGGCTGACCTAAATGAAAAATAAGTAAATTGTGTAAAATAATTTGCTGATTACTATAAAAAATACATAGAAACTTAAAAATTTTTACTAATTCCATGTGTTTAATTGATATTTTCTCTTTAGGTGAGGCGAATGACAATCCTACTCCAGTGGACTTCCTGCACCAGGACACGGATGTTAGCTGAATTGATGTTTGCTATGTGTGGAAATGCCAACTATGAGCCAGATGATAACATCATTCTTGAATCCACCCATGTCATCCCGCAAACAGAAGAAGATTGCCTAGATCTTGTTATTGATGAACCATCATGGATTTGCCCAGAAGCACAGGAAAATTGGGATGATTTGGATCTCAACAGTGCCACTTATGTGGCAGGCTACATTTCAAAAAAACTCTTCAGAAAATCTACTGTGAACTCTGCAAATCAAATATATGCCAGCAACGCAGCAACTGCCACTATTATCTTTTTGTCATTTAAAGAGTTTGCTAACTTAAAAACCGGATTACAATATCCTTCGCAACTCTGTAAATTGTATTTGTAAACCCGGTGAAATTTTCAACTATATTTTTTCAAACACAAGTCATCAAAGGGGAATTTTGAAAAGATTAATAGCAAATTTGAGGGAAATTGAAAATTCTTTTTTGACTTGCAGTGAACATTCAACTGAACTTTGGGAATTGATAATAAATTCATATACCAGAACAATGCTGTACATCAAATTAAAAATTATTTCCAAAAAACAAAGTAATTTTTTAAAAAAAATTGCAATAAAATCTATAAATATATATAGCCATCATTTATGTCTATTTTATTTTATATTTTCTTTAGTTCAATGTATTTTATATATATTTTAATTGTAGTCAAATATAAATGATAAATAGCAATTTCATTTCATTATTAAGATACACAATTACTGATGAATTGATTTTCAATGTATTAGTAAAATGCTTTAAATTTTGCTACATCCTATTTCATTTTGATTGTGCTTCCATAATTGACCTTTATCAAACTTGTTATGAAGGAATTACCCTCTTCAAGAACTTGAACTGTATGAAAGAATATTAAAACTGTATTTTTCTATAAGTATGTTATGATGGTTCTATAC
>BGPR01005391.1:71408-87912 GCA_013235015.1 Araneus ventricosus | reverse complement strand
GAGTGCATCGTTTTGGACATTTCTTGAGTGCATCGTTTTGGACATTTATTGCGAGCATCGTTTTGGCATTAGGGGATAACGGCCTTTGTTGCTAAAAATCCCATCTCTCCACATTTCAATCAATCAATCAAGTTTGGTGTAGAAGATAGGAGAGAGCGTGCCAGCTAAGGCGGCATTTTCTTTAACTGACCATGGTACAAAATTATGAAGACCATTTCAAAATAGCTTTCATGCAGCTTCTAAACGGGACATTGGCCTAACTAAGTAAACTATAAATTAAACTAAACCATTACTAGACAAACTTACCAAATTTGCTACTTTTTTAAATTGCAGAAGAAAAAAAGAAAGGGGCAAATGTGAAATTGCAGCACATGATACTTTAAATTTAATAGGTAATATAAATTTATATTAAAAATGCACAAAGTAAGCAAAATGTGAAGACGATGAAACAATTTGAGAAGTTAAGACAACAAATTTTTGTTATTATTAATAGAATCGCGCACCGTTCAGTGGTAATGTCAATAAATTTCCCGTTTCTTCAGCGTCATCTGGGACTTTATTGTCCTCATTCAGTTGAAGAACTTGTTCATCAGTTTTGGGAGAAGCTTTAGAGCATGAATGCCTTTTGCAGTTCGCACAATTTGACTAGCACCTTATCCTCGATTTTCTGCAACTACTGCAGAATATGGCCATGAAAAGAGACTGTGTAGCTGGATCTTTGATGGTGGTAATTGGAGCCAAACCATGTTTGGTAGTTTACCAACCTCAGTTCAGGGGATTCATCACTTGACCCAGTACAGCTTCCAGCACTGTAGGTAGTAAAGCCAAATTCAAATTCTTTCACAAGCGATTTTGTAAACATTTGAAATCTTAAGCCATTTAAGGTATCACCATCTTTACCTCCATACAGTGCTACCAAGAGTCTTTGACCAGCATCTACTATACTGTCCAGTTGGACTTGTTTGCTCATGTTAACCTGAGTAATTTGTAAAAATGCTTCTTTACGAAGGATAAACTGAAAGAGCTTCTTTCCTTGTCTGTAGAATGAGGAAGTCGTATCACAGCCGCTGAAAGCGTGAAGGAATAAAAGAGCCTTTTTCATACATTGGAGAATATTCAAAACTGCAGGCAGAGAACAGGTTTTTTTTGGTGAGTTTCCTTCTCCTGGTTTCAAGAAAAAAATATTTGCAGATAGTGATGCTAATGCTGTAAGTTTGATGAGGAGATCTATGTTTTCCCTCACATTTGTGTTTTTCAGAAGCAGCAATTGCACTGGAGACAATCAAGTGGTCTGCATCCACTGTAGCTTTCTTAACTATAAAGCTCTCGCTTTCGAGTTTAACACTGAGCATAGTTATAAGCCTTCCTTTATTACAGTTATTAGAGAGGAATTGCTCTTAAGGCATAGTCACCGTCATCTACTCATTGAATACTACATCCGGTGCAGTGTGCCTCTTAGCACGTTTAAGTCGTTCAGCAGTTCTTGGTGCTTTTCTTGGGTAGATATTCTGGATACCCATCGAAAACGACAGTATTAGCCTCTTGATTCTAATTTTTTTATGTAAGCAAAGCATTTACTTAAAATTGTTGAAAGGTTCTCACTATTCTTCCAAATAACTCGATGTAGCAGGAATCCACCTTGAAATTTGATTTTGTCAGTTATTGGGCTGAATAAATCGTGAAAACCAGATTTGGAACTTTTTCTCATGCGACATTCATTGAAGAGGGACAATATATATGGTGTTAATTAATAAGTAAAGTAATATGGCAACTCTGTGTCTGATTTCTTCAGGAGAGCGATTCTGAGGAGAAACGTTTCCGGATTCATGGGCATCTCTTCATTTCCGATTTTCACTTTGGATTTAAGTCCTTGGAGTAGTTTCAATCTATTGTTTCTTACAAACTTGACTTCTTCAAAGTTTTTCCCAACTACGCAGCTCATCGAAGAATTTCCACATTAAAAGGTGGGAGTTTATTGTTTCGTCCCCCAAAATGCCAGTACTGATAGACATCACAAAATCTGAGACAGGAAATGGATCATGAGATTCAAATCAGTCCATAAGCTTTTAAACATCTACGTTATCACACAGCATTCTTGAATCTCTGGCGTCGGTGTGATTCTCAGAAGTTATGTATGACAATCCGCAGAAGTCTTCTACTTGTTGTAAAATAGTATCAACAGTAGGCATTCTGAGGATCCACTTCATTTAAGTGCTGTCATAAATACCATTTGTATGGCTAAGACCACCAGTACATTTTAATATCATCAGATTGGTCCAAATTCCGCTCCGGTATTTGTCTGACCGTCTGATTGTGAACCAGCCATTCGTGACGAAAACCGCTCATATTCTTTTGATGTAAGTTTACTCTTAACTTAAGTGTATCTATCACTGGTTTAGTTTAGTTAGACCAATGTCCCGTTTAGAAGTTGTATGAAAGCTATTTTGAATTGGTCCTCATAATTTTTAAACGTGGTCAGTTAAATAAGATGCCACATTAGCTGGAAAGCTCTCTCATAACTTCCACACCACACTAGCTCTCTGCTATTGGTGCATCGAAACACGCATATGCTTACAAAAGTAACCATTTGTAACATTGAATGTGTAGTTTTGGAGTAATCTTGGAAAACTGTCAAAACACGACCACTTCAGTTTTTCGCCCCTAGCAGCCGACACTCTCTCCTGAAGGGAAGAAACTTTGTTGGTTCTCATATCCTTGAGATCAAAGGAGTATTTGACCAAAGTTTCAAAATTTTATAAGTTTTTTTCTCCTATTTTGTCTAATTTCAATGGACTACTACTTATCCTCTGGGTTACGATGTCAAGTGTATAGAACAACACTAAGGTCAGGGATAATATCACAGAGTTTTCTAATTGTTTCCGATATTTCAATATTTAGTAGTAAAAGTAGCTAAAAAACAAATTTGCTTAAAACAGGTACCTAAGGCATACAGAATGGCCATTTAAAATATAATTTATTTTTATTTGTCATTGACAAATACTTAGTTTTCAAATTTGTGTTCCAATCTGCGTTTTTAATAAATTTTTAAAACGAAAATAACTACGCAATTTGTTTTCATTAAAAACATCATGCGTGAAAAAAAAGTTTAAGGGGCTCTGTTCTTCAGGAATCCCGAAAAAACGTTTGAAAGCTTCTTTCACTTAAGGAAAAGCTAAATTTGGAAGTATTTTTCGAAGCACTTTTCTTAAGGCGCGTATACACATGCAGGTCGAACAGTTTGCGAGACGTTTGTTGAAATCATCAACCACATTGAATCAACCGCGAACCATGGGAAAGGAACAGACACATCTCAAATCATCAATCATTGTCTGTCAGTCACCAATCTAAAGGGGTTCGTTCGAAACGTTTACAGAACTTGATCTTACAGGTTCGTTGGAGATTCGTATGGAAAGACGAAATATGTTTGAATACCTCCATAAGTGAACTGGGAATCCCTTTGTAATCTCCGAAAAACCGACAAGATTTGGTTCAACCAGTCAACCATTCGCTACGAGCCAAAGATCCCGTCCTCACCTGCGAACCAGTTGCTTGCGAACGGTTTGTGATCTGTTCGGCTTTCAGATGTATACGCATCTTCACCGAACAGATAGCTTGGAATTTGTTTGAACACATTTTGTCATAATTCAGACATAATGGTAGCATGATTATGCCACCTCATGTTCATATCAAATGTCAAAAAGAAAAAAATATATATCATAAATATCCGTTACTGGTTTTTTAAAAAAATGCAGTTTTTTTTTCTCTTGAGAAATTGGAAAATTAAGATAAGTTGGGTTGCTTGCAAAGCATCAATACATATTTGCATATTTTTTACTTTGCAAATATTGTATATTTTATAAATGAAAATTTTTTTCCATAAAATATTTAATTGGTTTCCAACAATTGAAATTTAAGCAACAATTTCCAAATTTGAAATTAAATGTCATTAAAAATTTGAATGTGTATTCGATTCTAATATAGGATTTCATAATTTTGCTATAGAAAGAAATACCAATGTGTAGAATAGTAAGAATCTGATTTTCTAATCACATCTTTTAAGTGAAACTCAATACAGTATTTTTGCAACCAGATAATTCAAATTTCGGAAATCCTGACAAGAAATAAGCTTGCAGACAAATTAAAATTAATCTCAAAAAATTATTTTATAGTTGCTAAACACATGGAAACTTTGAAAGAATTATACCTAAATAGGCCAAAACTAATTTATGCAATCAGTAAGTTGGAATATTTTTGATGGAAGAAGTGGGGAGTCAAAACGACTGTTGAAATGAATCATAATAATTTATTAAGAATCATAAAATATTTGGTAAAATGTTTAAGGAACAGAAAGCTTGGAACTTCCTACAATTACATCTTTCCTTTTCCTGCCATACTAAAACTGAAAGACAAAAGATCTCTGTTTAAATTCAGCTATCGTTTAGCGATTATTCAACTCAGGAAAAAGAATCAAGTCAAGTTTCTCGTTAAAAAGGACGTATTTCGCACTTTATGTGCATATTGTCATAACCGTAACATATATCAGTCTGACAGCTTATGTTTCTAAATCATAATTTCAAAAAAAAGAGGAATCCATTAACACATAACATGCGAGATAAGGAAGTGAATGCAATTTTCTACCTATATTTAGTGTATGAGAACACTAAATAATAGCGGCATTAAAAGGGAGAACAAAAGGATATGGTCTAGACATAAAATGGCGAAAATAACTATTCTTCGGGATAACATTCCACTTGTGCCAATTGTAATTACACTCATAACCTTGATTATCCGGGCTCTATCAACTGAAGTCTCTTTCATCCAAACGTACAAATCCATCAGCGTTTTTCAACTTTTATTTTTAATAAGATAAAGTTCAGGTTATTTATATTAATGTACCATTTTGCAACACGGGGGCTATTTTGGGACGGACCTCGTAATTTTGAACCGCTGTCAGATGACGAGCTGCACCTTCTCTCCAAACTTCCGCACCACACCAACGGGAGGATGTTTGGCCCTTTATGTATGATTTTACGTGCAACAGGCCCAATACACGACGGATCTTCAGTGAAATCGGGTTTCGAACCTGGAATACTCCGGCTTTCGAGGCCACCACCGTGGCTTTAATAAGATCAAAGAATTTTTCAGAAAAAGGTGTCAAAGTTGGCATCGTATTTTGACGATGCAAAAGCATGTAAAATGTCATTATTAGGAATTAGGAATTGATGCTTCATAATTCAAGAAGTAATTTAAAGAAAAAAATAGGGACAGAGATCCATTGTTAAGCACTTCAATAGTAATGTAAGCAAATTGCATGAATTTTCATGAAAAAATGACGCTATAAATGTGTCCGAAAGTTTCGCGTTGTTGAGCGGGAGAAAATATTCTTTTAAGAACATCCTTAAAGATCTTTGGGGTAAATGCAGTAGAAACAGCGGAAATAAGTAACATTCCTTTAGTTTTAGAGTTCGTTTGTTAGGAAAATTCGTTTTGTTTAACAAAATCAGTAACATTCGTTTCACGTTGTTGAGCGGGGAAAAATATTGTTTTGCGAACATTCTTAAAGATCTTTGGGAAAAATGCAAAGGAAACAGCGAGAATCAGTAACATTCGCGATTTCTCTTATAAAAAAAATGGTTCAAAGAATGTTTGTAAGAAGTTTGATAAATAATAAAAAATTGTTAAACACGTGGTAGTACTGGTATTACTTAGGTCTATATAAAAATTTATAATTTCAAACAAACAATTTTGGAAACCTTGCCAAAAGAGAAGAAGCCATGATTTAAAATCTGATCTCAATTAACTGAAATTTCGTTTATTCGAGGTGATTATAGTCCCAATCACCTCGATTTTGCTATATTATGATAAACTCAAAACTGATACATTAATAAAATAGATGGAATATTATAGAAAAATTTAAATTTCTAGATTACTTAACGATTCCACTCTAAATTAGAAATTAACATTCATAATATGGAATTCTTTTCATAAACATAAAATAGTACACAAATATAAAAAATGTCTATGTTATTATAAAAAAGGAAATGATGCTTAATTTAACTAACCCAAAAGAGGAATAGCTAAGGCAGACCCTAAAATGATATGATGAGAATATATTGATATGCCATAGAGCATCTGCGGCATGCATAACATGATTTTCCTGACGCTTGTAGAGCCAAACTGGCGATTCACCGCTCCAAGAAAATTTGCCAAGAAAAAAAAGTCGCCAAGTAGTGTAAGCATAACAGAAAAGTAGCCAAAGTACAATGTTCACTATAGTAATCTCCTTGATTCTCACCTCAATTTGTGAATTGACAAGATTTTATCTTCCCTAACTTAAACTATTTTGGCGTTGATCTAAGCGTTCTCTGGCTCGCCTAAGCCCATCTACTGCATTTCTAACTGATCTCTTTTGAATAATTTTATCCGAAGTTTCATTATATTGTAAGGAACAGTGTGAACTCTTCATCTTAAACTGATTTTTTTTTATCGAGAAAAAGTTCTTTTACACCAGAACGAATATAGTAACAGGCTATGACTATGAAATTATGCCTATCATGGAGGAGGCTACCGTTTTTGTTTTGTAAACAAACCGATTGTTGTCATCGGCAAAAGATAAATTAAACTCTTTTCTGCGCCACGTAACTTAGCGTTTTATATTGTTGCAAAAGTCTTACTGCGGTTGTATGGTGTAAACAGTCCAACACGCAGGATAATGGAGAATGAAGGTTTATTTACAAATATGCAGGAAAACACGTAGCACAGGTACAGGAAACAATAGTTCTTGCACAGATTACCAATGTAAACAGACAGCAATTCACAGGTAATAACAGTTCAGCACTTTGCTATCTAACAACACAAACAGCCAGCAAATAACTAGAAACGACAATAACTGCACTTTCAATAGCGCTCAGCTCACCAGCTTCCTAGCTCGCACTGCGGACGAACTCCAAAGACGTTCGCGCTCCAAGACGATCCCAGTCTATCAACATTCCCTCCGTCATCCAAGCGCTCTCCTTATATAATCTCCCCCGTCAGGCCGTGACGTCACATGGAATTATCTAGTACATTCAAGCGTATCTTCTCTCCTAATAGAAATATCGAGAAGATTCCGGCATCTTTGAGATCCCATATTTCGTCGCCAAATTTGTCGCCAAGGTCGGAGAAACAGACGTGGCTGCTAGTCATCCCATATTTATCCCTGTAAAACTCTCTTCCCAACCATAAGACTCACATTGCTGGGAAGCGACTTTCCATGTTTGCAACAATATTTATAGATTATACAGTTTTTAGGTAACTTAACATATTTAACTAATTTCCTAAAATAAAGAAGTATATGAACAATTCGAAATATATGTAAAATAAAACACCATTTTAATAGATAATGTACAGGTAAACTATACGAATGTATTCTTCTCTCAAGAGGCAGTAATTCTATTTGTAACTATAGTTTTATGTAGCAGTTAACTGTATAAAAAATTAATGTGATACAGCCATGGTGAAGTATTTATTAGTAGACTCGAAATTTGTCTTAGAATTCATTATCAATTAACAGAAACTAGAAAATATGCATGTAAGAAATTTGTACACTCTTTATTAATGAAAAGTAGTTGACATTTTCTAAAAATATTATTGTATTTTCAAAAAAATATATACATTAAAGACATCCATGATTAGTAAAAGGGCAATCTCTAATTTATGACGACACATTTGATTAGTGCTTTCATCAACAATTTTCTATACAAATTGTACTACATTTCTTTAATATTGTGTTATTATTGTCATTCATGTTTATTTATTCTGAAAAACTTTTTGTCTTATTATTAGTAATAATTAAACAAATGCTAAAAGACATGATTTATATAAACAAAATTGGTAGAATTTTACATGATAAAGTTTATAGGCTAGCAAGCTATCTTTAAATCCCGGTATACATGATTAAAAAAAACATTCAAAACGTTCCACAGGGCAGACCTTTGGACTTAAGCTACCAAATTTGGCACGTATTTACTTATTTGGTAGTAGAAGCTCATTAAGAAATGTCTTTCAAATTTTAATTCAATTTTTAAATAATTAAAAATTAATCGAAATGTTAACGTTATTCGTCAATAATTTCGGAACACAAGAAATACTTTGCAACCCTTTAAAATTCAAAACATTAGCTTTTTAGTGATGCTAATTTATTTCTGAGCAACATTTTTTAATTTAAAAAAATTTTCAAAATTAATTCAGCATAATTTTGTAATATTGCTTTCCCTTTATATAACCGCGTGCAGCAAAATAGTAAGATTTTGAATAATCAATATGGATAAATTAATATTTCTAGTGCAACTAATCAAAAAAAATTCAGTTCATTATAAACATATTTCAAACCATTAGATGTTTTATTAACAGCTTAAAATTTTAAGACTGGCATTCTTTCTGTAAATTGTGTGATTACTTGTCTATTATCATCCGCCCCAATTTTAAGCTACCATTTTTTTCTCTATCATATTTTTTGAATTTCATATCAAGTGTATTGTAATGTGTTGCTTCTCATACCATATCTAATCATTATTCATCATTTCAAAATTCAATTATGCCCTTTGGCCCTGAAAATCCAATCGATACCCCTTATGGCTAGCTTGTATACAACCACACTCATCCAAGAAATCCTCTGTGCTCTGTTTCCTTTGGAAACATCAGGACAACCTAATGGAAGCAAGGACAGATGTGAGGTCAATGATGTCACGGTATGCACTTCCTTCCACGTATACCATTCAACTGGCAGGGAACCTCTTTGGTTCCGAGTTGATGAGTATACAGTTGCGGGAATGTTAATGTAAATTGCATGAAGTAACAATCTTTATGCATAGAATGCAATGTCTGAAGCAATCAAACCTACAAAATTATCATGCGACCATACTTCTCATTAGAGGTTCGAGTCGATTTCTTTTTAGTGTAAAAAATATTTCCTAAAGAGTGGTATGTGTAAATTGTTAATATTTTATTACTGACAATTAAACTAAGCTATTCTAAAAAAAATGTGACAGTAGAGTTTCGAATATATGATCCAGAAGTAAAGTTCATGGCTGATAAAAGGCCCGTTCCCTAATTTTGCAGTGATCTGGGTCCTTGCAGCTGAATTCATTATCCTTCTCGTGATTCCAACCATAATACCACGAAGAACACACTCGATTGTGAAATTTGTTTTCTGGATCTTCTTTCCAACGGGTTTTCAAATAGCCTGCACGTCCTTTTCCGTCATGGCTTATGCCTAGATGGAGAAAGAGACATTCACATCCTGGTTTTTATTTTCATTCGCATAATGAATGTACTTGTGATAATTATTTGCTTTATTTTCCAAGAAGCAAGGGAAGCTGCATACAATTATTAGGTTAATAATCTATGGTTTGAACATTATACAGTAGAACCTCGGGAATTCGAACATCTTTTGACGTAGAATTACGTCTCTCCGTAATGGTTGTGTCGGGAAAGGAAACAATTATGACTCTTTTCGCACTAAAGTTAAACGCTCATAAACAGAGAAAAGTAGACATTAAAGATTGCAAAAATAATTGTAGAATTCGGAATTACGGTTTAGTCACAGTCGACCAGCAAAGTTGGTGAAAATCACGAAAAATGTTGATGACGTCACAGACACCGATGCGCGCGCACTCAGACTAAGGCAATCATTTATCGATCACGCGAGCTATCACTCAAGAATTTTTGAAATACGTCGAATTTTGTGCTAAAGATAAACGCTTATAGCTCCGCAACCAAATAACATAGAGAGTTGGAATTTGTAATTACAGTTTAGCCACAGTCGAGTTGAAAAGTTGGTGAAAATCACGAAGATTTTTACATAGATAGAGTTACATAGTCACGCTAGACTAATAGTCACTATAGAGTTAATAGTCACATAGAGCACATTAGTGACAGAAAGTTACAATTGAGTAAGGTAAGTAAGTCTACGCTCCTCAATACCAGAGGCCGTTTCGCAGAGACAACCTCCTATAGATTGTTTTCTTAATTTTCTGAAAAAGTTTAATTCAAAATAAAATAAAACAACAGACGCGTATCAGAAACAAAGCTATTATTCCTAACTTAAAGGAAACATTTGTATTGGTATTTTCAGAATGAATACAGCATCTGAATGAGTAGAAACACAATCGATTATCTTCTTTTGACGTAAGGAACTAAACTTGCTCGACGATACGAATCGCAGCTAGATCTTTTCGTACTCTTCCATAGAGTGCCCATAGTCAATACTCTACGGCATTTGGCGAATCAAAAGTATTTTACCGAATTTTTCGGATAATGCGAAT
The DNA here is from genome assembly GCA_013235015.1 of Araneus ventricosus. Taxonomy (NCBI): domain Eukaryota; kingdom Metazoa; phylum Arthropoda; class Arachnida; order Araneae; family Araneidae; genus Araneus; species Araneus ventricosus. Next base: position 77,608 of record BGPR01005391.1, on the reverse strand, counting down.
TCCCCCGAATCCGAACAGAGACCAGACCCAATTAGTTCGAATTCCGGAAGTACTTTTGCATAAGGTGTTTCATTAAAATATATGGGTCATTCTCCAGAAAATGTACCTGGTCCGTCACATTCATTTTACAGCAAAATCTTTAGACAATAATTGATTAAACTATGTTTTTCAATAGTGGTAAAAATATATCTATTTAAATCAGCCACCAAATTTTTATGATGATCTTCAAATTATTATTTATTTAGTTCACAGTTTGTGAATTCTCACCTCCGTGATATGTCACACACCTGGTGTGACTGTTAATAATGTTCAATTACTTGTTTAATTAAAAAAAATCTTTTTATTTTTATTATTACTGCCACAAGCGTCTCAAATATTAAAAATGCTTAAGCATATTTTAAATTTTTATATTGTGATTTAGTTTGTTTTCGAACAACAATGAATGGTGTCATACAATAAATTCTCACCTCCGTTACCCAAACATGAAATGCCATTTTTTTAATCATAAATGGCAATACAGCCATCACATTTTGTTTTCCATGATGCATATCATCCACCTTGTATATTACAGCTACAAAAAGTAAATGAACTTATGGTTTAAAGACAAGTAGACAGATTTTGTTCTTAAGAAACAAGTTTGGTTATTCAGAAATCTCACCTCCGTGACCTTGAAGTTCATTGATATAAAATAATATAAAAATACAATTTTACCTGTTTCAATATGCTTAACACGTGTAGATTGTAATACCAAAAAATATTTTTTTTTCTCTGAAAAAAGCACCCATTAAGCCTATTTTATAGAAGATTCCTCATCTCCGTGACACCCTTCTCAATTTCATTGTCAAGGAATCGAGATGCATTGTTTCTAGCCAGCAATTTGAGACTATACTGATATTATACATATATTAAACACAAATTTTAAACTCATAAACTGAATGACTAAAATTTAAGCTATATCTTAATCCCGATATTTAATTTTGATTACATTAGGATAATTAAATAATTAATATGATAATTCATTAAGATAATTAATAATTTCATTTTCTAATTCTCTATATGACCTGGTTAAATGTTTACAATTTATTTTAGTGTAGTAATTATTAATTTTCTTGTGTTTTATATCACCTCCGTGAAAAAGTTATATATATATATATATATATATATATCATATGTTTTATTTATGAGTAAAATAATTTAAATTTAATTGGGCCATTGCTCATGGTAACTTCTAGTAAGTAGAAGTTTCATATAAAAAATGAAAAAACAGGAAATTTAAGGTATTTAAATCTGAAAATATTTTGATGCAAATGGTACATTTTCTGGAGAATGACCCATATGCATTATGCGGGTAGTTAGAGAAAAAGTATCCCTATTCAAAGCACTTTTTTAGAAAATATTAATAGTCAAAATGATGTCAAATCTCAGCTGTGTATTATTCAGAACATAGGGAATCGAATGACTCTAAAATTTACAAAAACGAGCAATGCATATACTGGATACAATTGCAATCAGTCTCTATCATAAGCACAATTCAACCACCTTTTTATAATTAATCTGTCAAAGTCGCATTGCATATTAATTACAAACTGTAAACAATATAAGAGTGCGATTGATATTAACTCTTTGACTGCGAATGCCGTGATTTCCGCGGTTGAAAGGAAGTCTATTTTCTGTTGAATCCTTTTATTTTCACAGGTAATGTGTTCATTTAGTAGTTTTATAACTTAAGATCATTTTATACTAATAAAGCTTTGTATATAAATAACAACTCACTTTGCTCAACGGCATTTGAACAGGTTTGCAAATGTTGTATCTAAATAGTGATTTTAAAAAAATACGCAGACAGGTGGTTAACGAATACTATTGGATCTATATATAAGTTTAATTAAATCATATAAGGCAAAGAGTCCTAAATTAAAATGTGTTCACTTTTATCAGCTGTTCCTTTTCTTCCGATTTATTTTTTGGTTACTTGTTTTCCTATGTTGCACAATAGGAGAATCACCGAAACTTGAAGCTCGCACGATGACTATCTTTCTCTTAATCTTGCGTACCAATCCCTAAGCATTATATAATTCTAATTCTTTTTGTTACAGATTGAATCTGTAGCAAGAAGCAAAGTTTGGATTTTCCCTGCTGAAATTTACATTACAGTTATCTATACTACTATCATTTTATATAACAGCTTAAGTTCTATTCCTAAGGTTTTGTCCGTGCACATTGGAACGTTCAAAATTGTAAAAACTATATGGATGCAATTAAATATATGGTTTTATCATCAAAATTGTAGATGTGTATCAAATTTGTGAACACATCAATCCGTCTGTCGGTCTGTATTTTCGCGTGTGTGTAATTATGATACTTTGAAAACGCAATGATATAGATGAATGAAATTCGGCATGTGGCCTTGTAACCAAAAGTGTAAATCTGTATCGAGTTTTAGATCCGGTGAAAGGAAGACGTACATACAAACTCATTCAGTTTTCTTCATTATATTAAGAAGCTCTCTTAACTCTTAGTAATGTTCTCTAGAATTGCAATTACCAACCTTCATACAGTTTGCTTTTCACAATCGGAGGTGGTATTTTCATTTCCGATGGAGTGTCTGCAATCCTCATTAATGTGCTGGTTCCAGTAGCTCCATTTCTTGGCCAGTCAAATTGCTTTTCGGAGATTTTATCCCACTTTCCTTTACCTTTACAGGTACAAGGTGGGCCAGGATCCTGTGTGTCGTCTACCTCCAAACCTTCGGTGGATTCATCTATTTTAGTACCGTACTGCTCATGCCATTTTGCTCGAATCTGTTGGAAGAGAAGTGATTTCCAATAACTTTTCCATTTCCATCAGTTGTCGCACAAGCAGAAGTATTGGCGTAATAAGTAATTTTTCTGCAGATGCGGAATTCGCCAAATTGTGAATAACTGTAGCAATGCGACGTCTAAAGTTGGCGGAATGTTGCGCGTTTTGCCGAAGATGACTGCGTAAGGTATATAGTCTATGTAAAATATGGTTGTATCTCACTGCTCATGAGTTATAGGGAAAGAACAATTTCATTTTTGACTTAGAATTGCATCTCTCCATAGTGGCCTAATGGTGCGTCGGGAAAGGAAAAAATTTTCACGCTTTTCGTGCAATAGTTAAACGCTTATAGCTCCGTAACTAAATAACATAGAGAGTTGGTTTTAGTTCCATTAACCAGAAAAGGTAAGCATTGAAGATTGCAAAAAGAATGTTCGAATTTGGAATTACGGTTTAGTCACAGTTGAGCTGCAAAGGTGGTAAAAATCACGAAAAATTTTGATGACGTCACAGCGACCGATCGCGCTCACGCAGATTAAGGCAATTCAGTCATCGATCTGAAGTTCACACGAAATATTACTCAAGAATTGTTGAATTACTTCGAATTTCGTGCTACAGTTAAATGCTTATAGCTCCACAACCAAATAACATAGAGAGTTGGTTTTGGTTTCATTTAACAGAAAAACGTAGACATTGAAGATTGCAAAAATAATTTTAGAATTTGGAATTGCGGTTTAGTCATAGTTGTGTATTCAGATGCATGGAATTTTCAATAAGCGCACAAGACTTTCACTTTCTTCTTTATTCTTGACATTACAACACACACACAATAGACGATCACAACATGACACAACACATATTAACAGAATACGCACATATTTGAATATTTAGCCGCTGACAAATAGAGAGCTGTGCCTAATTGCACAATGTAGATAAACGTCGCGCCGAAGTACGATACAGCAACAGCTGAAACTGACAATGAAACCAACTGACTACTCTTGAACTGCATTGCATATATTTACAAAGTATACACAGCGCCATCTATAGACAGCATTAATTTACATATTTAGTATATGAATAATTATGAATAAAAGATATCGAAAGATAAGATTACAGATTTGATATACATGAACAACAGTCGAGCTGAAAAGTTGATGAAAATCACGAAGAATTTTACATACATAGAGCCATATAGTCACACTAGACTAATAGTCACTATAGAGTTAATAGTCACATAGAGCTACTTTAGTCACAGAAAGTCACAGTTGAGTAAGGGTAAGTCTACGCCTCTCAATTCCAACAGCCGTTTAGCAGAGACAGCCTCCCGTCGATTTTTTTTTTAATTTCGAGGAGCAAATAATAAATTATTATAATTGTTTATTATGATGTACCGTTTGTAAATTTGGTTACATTAAGAATTATATTTCATCGTGTATCTTAGATATATTTATTTTTTAAATAACTATGAACATGTAATTAATATGAAATGATATAATAAAAGAAATAATAATGCGATAATGAATGCTATAATTATTTATAAAAAAGTAATTATTCAGCAATGATTATTTTCACCTTTTAAGATGTGTTTGGTATTATTTGCTGTAATCAAGACCGAAATATATGTACCGAGCTTTCTTTTCTTCTTCTGTTGCAAGAAATTCTGAGCTGTGCACTTAAGAAAATCGCATAAGTACAATTACGAAAAATTTTGGATAGATATGCATTCTATTAAAACATTAAGGAAATTCTCAAGAACAGACTTTATGAGAATTCTGGTCATTTGGTTCATAAATAAAATTATGTAATTTACAGTATATCTGCAAAGAACTAAAGATTTAACATAAAAAGTGAATATTTTTGTCAAAATTTTGATGGCTAAATTTAAATATTTTATTTTTTGTGTTGCCAAGTGTTGCTAAAAATCTTTTCTATCTATGCTACCATCTTTCTTTTCTATCTGTGAACAGTTAGTTCTTCAGGAGATATATTTGTTGAAGTTCTTTAAATTCACCGTTACCGAAATCTTATAATTTTGTTAATGTTATCTAAGAAGTTATGATACACTTCGAATAGATATAATGAGTAGCTGAAAAACTTTCTTCCATACAAAACAGATTAAACAGGTTTTTTTTCACTCAAACGTTGCTTTTTGGGATAAATGAATCTTTGCTATTTCTGCAGTTAGGCAGATTTGCCACATTTCTAAGAATTTAAAATATTTGAAACATCAAGTAAAAGCAACTCGATTAGTTTACTATTTAGAAAAAAAATATAAAATGTTTCTTATACTGAGAATAAAGAGAATAAAAAGAGTATAACTGAGTATACTAAAGAGTATAACTGAGGAAAAAGATTAATATTAAGTTAAATTCGAAACTAAAATTGTTTGAAATCTAGAAGTTGGAACACAATCTTAAAATGCCGCCAAATCGCCAAAGTAATAACTTGACCGCTGCACTTCATTGACGCCAAGTCTCCGAAGCTAATAAAAGTAATGCATGCATTAGCTTTGGCGACTTGGCACCATTTTAAATGTGTATACTATCTTCTAGATTTCAACAGTAAAATTTTATAGAAAAGAATGAAACCTTCATTGTAATTAATCAATTCAGCGAGAAAATAAATAAAAAAATTAATTAATATTTTATATGAATTCTTGACAACTTCAACTAGAACTATTTTAGAAAATATTATCATAAAATAGAAATGGCAGTTTTTGTTATGCAACTGAGAAAAAAATAAATAATTCATTTAGTTAAATTACTTACATTAGATTGAAAATTAAAGAAACATGAAGATAACAAATTACTAGTTATAATTCAAAATTAAATACGACATTAGATACTTTTAATATTCTAATAGAACTTAGAATAATAATTTATAATAATTATTACTTTATAAATCGTAAAATGTCACACTTTTTATTTAATGACCTATCGTTTGTCATAAAGGGGTTGAAGGCAAATGAAATATCTGAAACATTCGTAATTAAGTTGATAAATTAATGCATTTATAAAAGTGATAATAAAAAACATTTTTTAAAAAAAATTCATTAATTAATCTTTTCTTCACTTTTTAATGGAAATGTGAATCAGTTAATTCTTCTTATATCTTATTCAATGAAAACAACCATAAAATGAAATGTCAGAAAAAATGTTCTATAATATCAGTTTCAAGTGGAAGAAATTCTAAAAATAAAAGACAATTTACTTTCTTTTCTTTAATAAGTGCTTCATTCCATGCCTTGTGAAATTTCGGTTCAAATATATCCATTATAGTTCAAAGAATAGCAATGAGCAATTGAATCTCTCCTTACTTCACCAAATCTCTAATTTTTAGATTCAAAAAGTTAGTTTAAAGACACGTGTCCAGAAATCTCGAAGCAGAGAGAGATTCAGGGG
>BGPR01005391.1:16569-71398 GCA_013235015.1 Araneus ventricosus | reverse complement strand
ACATTTCCAATACTCTACGAAGAAAAATCGAACCCTTCGCGCGGCCTGAGACGCAATCCTCATGAATCCCAATTGCTTGAACTTAAAGTAACAAGGCCGAAAGATTTAAATTTAAGTATTGGTTTCTCCCATCAGTCCACGAAGCTCTATCCAACAACCATTTAAATGGACTTCCAGAAGATCTGGATTTTTTACACGCTATGCGGTGCTCGGATGTGATTCGAGGCACGTCTCGTTCAACTCGGCAACCCTAAGATGGTGATGACTATTTAACTCTTTTGGCGCGAAGTCGGCGGGTGGGGATGGAGGTGATTTGGGCGAGTGATTAGGGATCTGGTAATGAATACAATTAGCGTTAATGAAGCGGAGCCGAGAAGCCAAAAACAGTCCCCTATTTAATTACTATGCATGAATTGGCCGGATAGCGAGCTCACAATACACCATCAGTGCAGCAACAGGGCTGCCGTAACCAGGCGCATCTATTTATTTATCTGGCGACGATGAGTACATCGCCAAAAACAAGAACGCAACTGGTTAATATTGGCGGTAGTTAATGATGGTTGATGGATTGGCTCCTTTTTATCGCAGTCATTGACTTGGGGAAATGTATTAATAAAAATTATGCCATTTTCAGAAAAATTTAATCGCTATAAGGATTACTAACATTCAATTTATTTTCGCAGTTTAGTTTAGTAATATTAACATCCTGTTTTGAACAACACGAGGGTTATTTTGGAACGAACCTCGTAATTTTGAACCTCGCTCAGACGACAAGGACGACACCTGAGCTCACACCTCCCTTTCCAAACTTCCGCACCACACCAACTTATTTTCGCAGATCAACTTTGTTCACAATTTATAAAATTTTTGTAGAATACGGATAATGGAAGAACCTAATAAAAACATTATATAACGCATCTACTTACGGAACTCTTACAATACGAATCAGTGTTGCAGCGTGTATCTGAAAAGAAACAAAAATTAATTCATCAGCTGAGTGAGTAAAAACGAGACGATGCCGTACACAATCAGTAATCACGAATGATCAAATAAATTCGATTATATAAAGAATTTATATTATAAATATAACTCTTAATGAAAGTTTTCAGACGCGAATCATGCATGTTTGGCAAGCATTTATAAAAGTAAACTAATTCCACTACTAAAACAGTAAAAGCCGGAAAATCATTACAACAACTTCCCTGGTATACGGAAAGCCCACACCAGCCCTTTTATCTTTAATATAAAGTAGAAAATACACGTGTCTATTTGTTACAAGAACTCTTCCTAAACGGTGAACAGTAAAGACATCAAATTTTCACATGCCATTCTGTGGTCTGTTTCTAGGTAAACTATGCTATTTTCAACTTTCAAAATTAATTAATTCTTTTTAGCTGAATAACAAAAATAAAGCTAATTTTTGCCATTTTTGCTCAGTTTTTCGCGAATAACTACTGAAATAATTATTATGCGAAAAAAATTTTATACCATCTTAAACAACAAATATTAACTTTTTAATATCAATTCTTATTGCTGTACAGTTTTTCTCTAATTTTAATAAAAAGTTAAAAAATCACACCTTTCAGCATCCACACCTTTTCATATGTTTCCACAGCAATTTAATGACGTTAGCTTAATCACTCTCTCTAAGCATTGTTTTATTTAATTTTCAGAAGTTTTTAAATGATCCTAATGAGTGTTTAAAGTCATTCAAGTCCTGTGTCCTGGTCCTACCGAAGTACCCTATTAGTACAAGAGGCTGTGGAATATTGCTACAATATCTTCACGATATTGTACAGCATTCAGAATATCGAACAACATAGTAGAGATATCATACAATGTTCTGCGCCAATAGGGTAGGTGACTTAAGGAGAAAAGGAAGGAACACTATATGGTGCTTTTCCGGTTTGGCACACAAACACCAAAAAGAAGATAATGGTACATGAAAATAAAACTATGACATGGTGGAACTGCTGCTATCTCCGTACCAATTATGGGGATGGAAAAATGAAATACCAACGGTTACTAGATTTGTCTTCACAATAAAAACAATGATAAATTTAAATGCTAGTGACACGCGCGTCTCACTCGTCTTGGACCATGGCGTCACATAAATTGACTCCATTATCTGTAATAGAATGCTCTAGAGCATGCTTTTGAATAACCAATCTTAATTAATTATTATCAAAACAAGTAGACTGAGAATTCATGGTGTAATAAAGCTTATTATATGAGGATAAAAGAATAGAAAAATACTTGAGTATATACGAATTATATGAGAATTACTATTTATTATGATTTGTTGATATAGAACATATCACTACTAGTAATAATTCACATACTGAAAATTTATGCAAATCTAGAGATGTGTAAAAAAGAAGTTGCAGACATGTCGAGAAACGGGGAAATGCCTCACTCTGAGCCATTTTAAGAAGTCTGGGGAAATTCTTTCTTTCTTTTGTGTGAAAGGAAAATGTGGCCAATTTCTTCGAGCAACTATGACCCAATATTCTTTCACTTTAATAGTTTTATGACACTATGCGTTTTATGCCTAAAAATACTGCTAATTAACGAGCTTTAAAGTGAGAAGGATAGGAAAACTGAACAAGAAACTCTTTATATCGATAATAGACCAATAAGTCTCTCTTTTATGTTTTCCTGTACAAAACTAATTGCATTTATTTGGAGAACTTATCTGTTGTAATAAAGTTTGTTATCATCACTATGTTTTCATTCCACAGTTAGAAGATTTTACTTAAAATATGTCAGTGGTGTTTGCTGTCGGAAAATTTCTATAATCCATTTCAAAAATGTTTCTGTAGCATTTCAATTATAATAAAATATTTGATATATAAATATATATATAAAAAAAACATTTTTTGAACCATTCTAAACATGTTGCTTTGTATGGAAAGGTGCACTTTGTATTGTGAAATGGGGAAAATTCATTCTTTAAGAACATATGCTTTTTTCTTTCTATATTTCAACAATGGATGACTTTGTCTGGTGGAAACTATAAAAATGTTGTTTAAGGAAGAAAGAAGCTAAAATCACCGAGCATAATAGTGTCATGACAAAAGTGCCCATCTTCATTTTTTACGAATGAGTTTTTTCAAAGATTTTAAGTTCATTTGATCCTTTTCACAACTTTACAACTTATTTACTAAAACACATTTTTGAACGATTCAAATGGCACGCAATTTTTTCAACTCATTTTGGCTGCAAGGATAAGTAATAGAAAATACACTTTTTCAAAAAATTTCTTGTTTGGAGATGACCATTTTTTATGCTATAATACATACTTCATAAGCTTGTTGCATTTTATTCGAATGATATAAGAACAGATGATATTCTGAAACAATGATGAAGAGATTCGAATGATATAAGACCCGTTAACATATGGAATCTGCCTTTTATTTAAACACGTTTACTCTCTTATATAGGGAAAAAGCTTTAACATGTAGGGGAACAAACTATTTTAACCAATTTTCTGAACTTCCGACATTGTTCATACGAGACTTCTTGTCCAAAAAATGCTTCTGTTCAAATGCATCGCTTGAAATATTTATGGAAAGCTTATGTAATATGATAAGGTAAATATGTTGATATTGTGATCAATATAGACCTACTCATCGGCCAAATAGATAACCTGCTGATAGACATCATCTGCTTTTTCACACCTAATTGTCTTCATTTGGCTGCAGCTTGGCACTTCCAGAAGAGATTGCTCGCCAAAGCTTAGACAGCCCGCATCTCTGCAACGATCGTGGAAACAAAAGGTGACTTTAAAACATTTAAAACTAATCACTGAAGGCGAGCCACTGTTTGTATCGGCAAAGGAAGGGGGTGGGTTCAGTGGACGACTGGAGCAGGAAACGAGAAGAATGAAAGGCGGGCCATTTAGGTAATGGTCTTAAATTCTGTTCCTTTATTCGAATAAATTGCCGATCTTGTTAAAAGGATGTCTAATTCCCTGCGTGCCTTTATTTGAAGGGGAGCCCCGTTTCAATTTCCGACAATGGGCTTGCTGCCTTTAGTTACACCTCGCCTCCATCCGCTATTCAGGGATTTCCAGCCGAAACGAGAATGCAGGAGGTTCATAATCGCTGCAAGGCCTCTGCCGATAAATTCTCTGGAAATCTGCTCGGTGCACTGGAGCGCACGGGGAGACTAACGAGTCGTCCTTAGCCGAGTTGGCTTTGAGGGGAATATGTATGGGTATGAAAAGAAAATTCGACATATAATGAGAAGATCTCGAGATGCGCTGGGCTCAGCGGAGACTCGAATACAGCTAGTTGAGCTCCAGCATAATTATGTCCATATCCAGCCTTTTTAAGATAGGATAAATCAAAGCTTTCCAAACTGAAGAAGGCCGGAAGTCGCAAGTACAGCGGTATTCCGAAGAAAACTAAAGGATTTTCCTATATTTCAAGCAAAATACTGACGCACCTGTATTCCCTTGTAATACTGATAAATGACTGCCGATCTTAATAACTATTTCTGTGAATGTTGCTAGCCTTGGTCATCAGCAGTTGCCTTTACCTCCGGAGTGTATCAGTTCGTCTATAAACAGGAAAACGTTTCCATCGATTGCAAATACCTGAATTATACTTAAATTCAGATAGTTTTTGACCAATTTTATAAAATATCAAAACGTATTTCGCGAAGCATTCTTTGATTATTTTACTTTAAAAGAAATATATATAGAGGCATGAAAAAAATTAGACATATAATAAGAACAACTTGAGATGCGCTGAGCTCAGTGGCGATTCGAATAGAGATAGTTGAGCTCGAATTCTATTATGTCTATATTCAACCTTTTCAATATAAGATAAACCAAAGCCTTTCAACGCAGAAAGTGCAGTTGCATTTCAAAGAAAAATAATTTTATGATATTTCAGAAAACATACCGGAAAAGCTGAATTTCCTAGTAAGATTGATAGATGTAGGGAATTTCAATGCCTACAGGTTTTTCAATGTTGCTCCACAATGACCCTATTGGCTATCCTTATCTCGAAATGTGCCAATGCGTCTCTAACAGGAAGGTGTTTCCAAGATGTTAAATATTCTTTAATCGTATTTCAAAGTCTCTTGAAATAATTCAATTATCAATCATTTTTAGGAAACAAATTAAACGTATCTAATATGAACACGGATTTACCGAATGAATTTATATGATTTGGTTTGGGAAAATGTATTTCTGTGATCAGAATTACTGGGAATGCTTCATTTAAAAGGCATATAAATTCGAAATCGTTTGGAAACTTTTAAGAAATATTTCTACGACATATATAATACCTGGCAACGTTCATCATTTTATTTTATAATATCGAATAAAAATATTTATTTTAATCATATAAGAGTCTTATCTTCGGTACTGTGCCATATGTTGTGTTTTTCCTTGTGATTATGCTTAGTCATGGTACTAAGGCAACATTTCACACAAGACCTTCCTAAAAATTTCCTAACATTCTTTAAAACTTTCCATTATGATTTAAGAAAAATTACCTCTTGTTAGATTCAACTTTGGGTTCTCAATGAAATGCCATTTAACTGATTGAATTATCACGAATTTGTAGCAGAAACAGCATCATTTCATGATATTAAAGCAACACTTCAGACAAAACTCTCAATAAAATTCCTTGAAATAGATAGGTAAGATCTTTTTTCCAAATCACGTGAGAGTCTCTCCTTCGAGGTAATGCTATTTCATTTTCTAAAAATTATTTTTATTAATAATTTATATTAATTCCCATTTATATGTAAAAAGTAAAAGCTCATTATGTGGGGACAAGATTTCACTCACAGATCTTAGTAAAAACCTTCAAAATTTCTTTGGTACAGACAACTCGTTTTTTAGCACATTTTTATTTTCAGCCGGTGCAAGCTAAAATTAAATTTTACATTTATCGTCAATATCAGTAATGACGGTATCTATCAAAATATAATTTCTTAAAGAATGAATTACAATTTTTAAACAAAATTTATTTTTGAAATAAACCTAACGTTTTCATATTATATTCATTTTTAAAGTTTAGTATCAAAACTCTACTTAAGCTCCTGTACTATCTTATAGCAAATTTTGCTCACCTCAATACATTTAGTAATCAATTATATATATTGTATATATTTATTCAATTCTTCGCTAAAGCTAAATTTCGCTGACCACAAATGATATTTTGTACACACCAACACTGTCTCTCAATGTGTTAGGATGCCATTTGCATCTGAGAAAATGGTCTCTGCCAAATATATCTCGACTCTGGCAGATAGATCTACTACTCCCCTTCCCCAAAAAGCAAAAGTCCGCAGCTGTTGAATAAACTGAAGTGAAGAAGAGGGCGAAGGGACTTGATGGCGTATAGCAGCACATCGAACTGTTGATACCGTCTTGCCCAATATCGACTTTTCTGCACCATTCTTTGGCTCTTTTCTTCTCGCGTTGTGCCTTCTGCGTAGACACTCTTCCTTCTTCTTCATCGATATCAGAGTCCAATATCTCACAGAAGAAGACGAAGAAAAGGAATTTCTTCTGAGCGCCGCGCCCTCGGAGACACCTGAAGGAAGCGGACCACTTCATTTTCTGGCTTACTTAGGAATGAGTTTGATTTCTTTGGGAAAACTTTTCACACCTTTCTTCTTTGCCTTGTTCTTCGCCTTTGTTTGGAGCCTCGAGAGGAAGGAAGAAGGTGGTGGTGGAAGGTTTGGGGAAGATGTGGAGTGAGCAACTGGTGGGAGGTTATTTTGGTTATATACAAGGGACATATTTTATGCTCTTGTATTAAGAGGAGGTATTTTTATGTGAATGAAAAGCGTTTTCCTCTATTAAAATAGCTAAGGTTAATCTGAATAATTGAAATAAATCTTAATACAAATAAAAGTCACTGTGGCTATGTATGTGGCTATGTTCCACATCTCCTCCTAAACAAATGAACTGTTTTCAACCAAATTTTGCACACGTATTATTTAAGGGGAAGACACTTATGAACTTTTCTAAGACCAAAAGTAATTAAACAGTCAGTTAATTAGAAATTAACAGAAACCGTTTTTCCGCCGTAACTTCGGAGCAAATTGTCCGACAAAAAATATTTTTATACCATCTTAAAGTTAAATATTTTACCTTTTCAATGAATTTTATATCTGTGACATATTTAATACAATTTTTATTAATTTTTTAAAGTTTAACAATTGTTAATTACGTGCAGACGATTTTGAAATAACGCAAATTTATAACAACTCTGTTGCTAGGCAACGGTTAGACTTTGAACTAATTTACCTTTATTTCTGACATGTTTGCTTATTTTTACAAATAAGTTTTATATAAGAAGAGAGCCAACCGTTAACTTTTAAAAGCCCCAAATTTTATTAAAATTTCAGTTAAATGGAAATTTTTGTAAATATGTATTATGTCACAGAAACTATTTTTACACACAATAAAAAATTTAAAAATTAACTTTTAATGGCACAATTTTCATTTCCATTCAATTCGTTGCCCTCATTTAAAAAAATTTTCAAAAATTAACTTGTGTATAAAATTTACAATATATAACACTTTTTTTATTGGTGAAGATTAAGAATATATAAGAACTGTTGCTAGATTACATTAGAAGAATTTTGGATGAAGACGAATTTTATATTTTTTTTATGAAACAACGCTTTTTCTTAATGAAAAATTTACTATGTAATTGTTCCAAAACATCCGTTAAAATCTTTCTTATACTGCAAGATTTATGAACAAAATTCTAAGTACCTATGCAATAAATAGTAATAACTTAAGGAGAAAATTAGCTATCGGCGGTTTTTAAAAAATCGTCTGATTCAACTGATATTCTCATTTTAATTAAAAAACATTTCAGACGATAAAAGGATTTTGGGTATTGTAATTTTCTATACAAAAGTAGTTTTTTACATCAAAAATATTAGACATGAAAGTATTTTAATCTCGAGCAACGCCGGGCATAACAGCTAATAATAGATATATTAAAATAAAAACAATCTTTTATTAAAGAGTAGAAAATATTTTTTTATCAAATGTCTGAAATGAAAACAGGATCCTAAAAATGAGAGGTACTGATAGATACAAATGAAGTATATTGGAATTTAAATTACATTTTTATTTTATATCTTTAATTTGCACCGAATGTTTAGAAATTTTCTTTTTTATGATATCCATTAGGGCTTAATGTTACATTGAACACCTAATGATAGCACAATTTTATTTTAACCTCCAGACTTTTGATAACATATAAATTTGAACACTAATAAAACTGTGAATTAATTTTTTTTATTTTATTATTTTCCATTTTTTAGACTGATACATTTTATAATTCATTATCATAAATATTATTGATTTTGCAATATTTTTTATGAAATTCAAACCAAGTGTTGCTGCCATAGGTAATTGAAATGAATCTGTTGATCTAGTAATTATGTTTTGAAAACATTAAAGTGTTGTATTGTTTTTGACGGCAGACAACTACAAAAAATTTCTGAATTCTGATACATCAGAATTAGTTTAGTTATATTAACGTCCCATTCTGAAGCAGCACGAGGGCTATTTTCGGACGGACCTCGTAATTTTTAGCCATGGTCAGTTCACGAGGACGAAACTTGAGCTGGCAGCCTTCTTCCCAAACTTCCACACCGTACCAGCGGTAGGAAATTTTAGGCACTACGTATGAGTAAACCCTTTATTTACCACATTGACTTAGTAGCTACTTTTTATTTTGTTTTTTAACCATTAGATAAGTTGCGATGTAGAATAATCCTGGGAATGAAGAGAACATTTTTTAATTAATTTAATTAATAATTAAAAAATTTAATTTCTGCCTTCAGCTGACTTTTACTGCCTGTTATTGGTACTCCATTCTCCGCGTTCTTGGGAATTCTGTGAGGAAAACGGGCGATATTGCGAAAAAATGAACGTGATTAACCCTTCAACCGGCTGGAACGTAGAAAGTCGCTCTCTGATGACTATTCTAAAACCGGCTCCGTCGTAGAAAGTCGTTCTTCGATTATTACTCTTAAACCGGCTCCGGCGTAGAAAGTTGCTCTCTGTTTATTACCCGAAAACCGGTTCCGAAACAATTGCGTTCACCGTTTAGCTACAGAGAGGCCGTTTTCAAAGCATTCATCTGAAATATTTTTGCCGTTCAAAGGGTTAAGGCGGTACTTCCAAGTATTGTATTGCAACGGATTCGGAAACCCTCCGCGCTTTGGCGCATGCGCCGGGCGGAGTTATTTCCATCAAAATTGGGGGAAAGTGGAGAATGGAAGAGCGATGCTTACATTTCACTGAGCGTGCTCTAACAAAGAACTCCGGAAATGCGCTCATATGACTCATTGCCTGACACCCCTTTCCGGTGTAAAATCGTCCAAGAGTGGTAGTCTCCGAGTCCGTTGCTGAACGGTACCGTCGGTAGATAAGGGGTTAGCGTACAACTGGCCCCATACTCCTCGACGAATCTTCAGTGGAATCGGGTTCCGAACCTGGTACTCTCAGACCCCGAAGCAGAAGCCTTACGACTAGGCCACCACGGCCCCAGATATATAAAGAAGAGTGAAAAATCGATTATAACATTCTGTCTTTACAAACAGAAAAGAAAATGAGTTAAACAAAATCGAGTTAAAACCAAATACCTTTGCAATAATGACCAATCGCAAGTTCAAGATAGGATTGCACTGAAGATATCTCATGTATGTCGTTTCGATGCAGGTTGCAATTTCCGCCAACAGTCAAACGTTCTCCCATTGGTTTAGTGTTTCATTCATTCAATGCTCAGAAACTGGCTTTGGAGCATTCATTGACCCGACCCGTTATGAAAGAGGGTAGCACGCACATAGAATTGGTGCTTTTGAAGTAAAGGTAAACAAAATTTATATTAATTATTATAATAATATTGCAGGTATGTAAAAAAAAAACTTGAAATGAGTTGGGAAAGCGTGCTTCCAAAAACTGTCAGCAAAACTATTTAAAATTCCCAATATGGTGGAAAATTTCTTGACTCTGAGAACCTTAACTTTCTTAGGGTGGGTTTCTCAGTCTCTATGTCTTTAGGTTGAAAGTTGATGTATTGTAATATGTTGCACGATGAGAATTAAAATTAAGCTATTCGATTAAAATGTGTGTGTGTGAGCAATAGAATTGATATAACAACAGTTAATTTAGCCAAGGTTTCTTTCTATAATAATAAATATCTCTATACATGTGACAAAAATAAGTGATGTGGAAATCGGGAAATCTTGAAGACACTCATTATTTTTATTGTAAAGTGAACATCTTATGCTGTTCATTAAAGTGTTTTGAAGCCATTTGGATGTATGATAATAATTTCGACACAAAATCGCATTGTTTATGACATTCTCGTTGTTGAAGTAATTTAATCCATACCTTATGAAACTTTTTAACTTTCAAGGTATGAACTTCACAAGGAAAAATGAAAGGCAATGAGAACATTTATTAACTAATTGTTTTCAACCTCAATAAAGTTAATTCTCACTATGAGAGTGAAGAAAAAATTAAAATACAAAATTTATCTTGTATGGGTGATAGTTGGTCTTTGTTATAGAAATTTTTTATCGATTTCAGTTAGGAGTCACTATATAAATAATAAAATTTTACAAATGCATCTACATTTTTAAAATTAAAATTGCAATATTGAGTAAAAAAAACTGAAGGATGAAATCTAAAATAAGATAATTTTTACAAGAATTTCAGCTTTAGCCTTATATATTAAATTTAAATGTCACTCATAAATCATTCGTTTAAATTCATTTCGTAGTTTTAGCTATGCTTTCGCACCCTACATATAACAAGCTTCCGGTCTGAAATTTGAGGAAGTATACTTCCTTTTACAAAAAGAAAAAACTTTTAAATTACTGGCAATAACAAAATTAAATAGAAAGTGTAATAGTCCTTTCCACTGTTATCGCTTTTTAATAAATTGGAATTTCCAGTTAGAAAATTCAATGTACAGATAACCATAAAATTTGTGGCCAATAACACTTCAAACTAATGATAACACTTTTTAGTAAATTCGTATATATTTTGATTTTCTCTTATCTCCATGAATTACGTTACAGCTCCATTGAAATTTTAACTAGGTTAGATTTTTACCCTACATATTGACTATACATATTTGAATTTTAAAATGTTCTTACGTTGAAATTTTAACGCATATTCTCGGATTTTATCCTATGTTTGGTGACAATTTGCTAAATCTAGCTTTTGAGACATAAAACCACAACCAACCAATCTCTTTTGAAACGAAAGACGTTTTATTCTAAATAAAATCAAATATGGATGAATATTTAAAGTGTTTACGTTGGAAAGTATCTTAGATACATCTCTTTCCCCAAGTGAATCATAGCCCTCGAGGCCCGCATTCGACAGACTTTCTTAAAAATCGCACACCACTTTTAAACGAACAATATTCTCTACTCTTCCAAAATAAGAAGAAAAGAATGACAAATCCGAATCTTATTCCGTATCTACAGCCGTCCGATGCGCATGCGTAATATTGCCAATTCTTAAAGCTATAAAATGTGTGGATTTAGGAAACGGTTCTTCCTCAGTGATAAACTGAGCTCTGAACCGAGCTCTTCTTTCTCTTTTTCAGAGCTCTGTTATTGGTTTCTTATGGTGATTCTTACAAATCCTAAAGAATTGCTTAAAATCCTCTTTTCTATTTTAAACAGT
The DNA here is from genome assembly GCA_013235015.1 of Araneus ventricosus. Taxonomy (NCBI): domain Eukaryota; kingdom Metazoa; phylum Arthropoda; class Arachnida; order Araneae; family Araneidae; genus Araneus; species Araneus ventricosus. The sequence goes on along the minus strand of BGPR01005391.1, from coordinate 59,700 downwards.
CGATTTTAAAATTGCTTTTGGACTGGGGTTAGGAAGTCACTCATATACTACGCGCACTGTGCGTTTCTATTCATGGAACACTTTATGGAATTCCTTTGGAATCAAAGACTGATGTTGCGTCGGCGAATTTTATCAGTTTTTCAAATGCTTTGCAGCAGTAAATGGAAATGAATAATTGCATTACAATGATTTGTTGCATTTTATATTGTTTTCTTATTATTTAGGTTTTAGGGGTTTGGTTTAGTTGCATTAGCGTCCCCTTTAGAAGCATCTAGAGGCCTATTTTGGGACGGAAATTTTTAATCGTAATTTTGTTGTCGTAATTTTGACCTGAGATCAGATGATGAGGACGACACCTGAGCTGGCACCCCCTCTCCAAACTTCCACCCCACACCGAACCAGCAGGAGTACGTTTGATTCGCATCAGATTTAACGTGCCACCAGGCCCACAAACTGGATGTATTTCCACTGGAATCTTGTTTCGAACATGGATCTATCCGGCACGGAGCCGAGACTTTACTAATTAGCCACCTCAGCCTCATTTTCAGGGGGAGAAGAAGAGTCCAGAATCTTTAATTTTTAGAATGAAGATATCCTCTTTCAAAGAAAAAAAAAAGGTTTTTCCCTTTTCAAGCTATTCGTAGATTACACCTCTCTTCCTCTTAAAAAGTCCTCCCGGTGGGTCACAACTCGAGTAAGAAGATTGAAAGTCACCAAAAACCCTCTGAGTGTTTAGCTATTTTGATGTACTAGCCTTTAAAGTCTTAAAAATTTGCGTTTAAAGTAAATAATTGGGTCTTTATTGCGTTTAGTCAAGTCTATGAAATCCTAGTTTAGTTTAGTTATATTAACGTCCCGTTTTGAAGCAACCTGATGGCTATTTTGGGACGGACCTCGTAATATTGAAACTAGGTCAGGAGACGTGGACGCCGCCTGAGCTGGTACCCCATCTCCAACCCCACCAACGGGAGGACGTTTGGCTCCCTACGTATGATTTAGAGGGAAGCAGGCCCAATACACGGCGGATCTTCAGTGGACTCAGGTTTCGAACCTGGAGCCCTCCGGACCCAAAGCCGACCTTACCACTAGGCCACCGCGGCCTTATGAAATCTTAAGAATATTTTATCCATGATAGTTTAAGAAATTATACACATAAACACGAAATATCTGCTTCTGAACTAAATATGAGAAACGAAAAAATACGTGTGAAACGCTTAGAGGGTTAAAGATATGGGTTCGTTAGCGGTTCTCCTATTGATGATGGAGTGTATCTTCCTTCGTATTTTCCATACGTGAGGCTGCCATAGTGGGATCTAATTTTTATTGTCTTCACTGCCCTTGTTGCCAGTGGCGTAGCGAGGGTAGGTGGCACCCTGGTCATAATATGATTTCTTCGCCCTTCTCCCTCCCCGTCATCCTCACTGGCTTAGCTCGTGCAAACGGCGCCTCCGACATGGTATTGTTTCGCACCCTCATCGCATTTGACTTTAAAAAGTGACATTAACGCATTAATGTTTTGTTAACACTGCCAATTAGCAAGGGTAAGTGACGACCGAGCATTAAAATGAATTTTTTTTATCCCATTCATTATCAGTGCCTTAGAAAGCGTAAATGGCGCCCTGGACATGGTATTATTTTTTTTATCCTTCTTCATATTTTGTTATTAAAAATGGCAAAAGCGCAGTAATGCTTTGATTCCATGGCGCCTCCTAAAACTGCCACCCGAAGCATCCATATCCCCCTTGCCCTCCAGTTTTTCTTTTTGCTCAATAAGGCTTCTACGCACTATCATCCAAACTGCAAACCGTAGATTTTTATCTCTGGAGTCAGGGGTGTGTCGTAGTGTAAAGTCTCTACTCCATCGCTTGTTGCTAATGAAATCAGTCCGATTAGTCATATGTGAGCAGAAATCTTTCGAGAGTCTAGATCATTCTTTGTAGTTTCTTTCAGATAGCCAGTGACGTTGCCTATACTTGTTTTCACTTATAGGCATTAAACTGTGCCATTAGGCAACTCTAACACCAATGAGAAGGAAAAAAGAAAGAAGGTTTATCCACTTAGCAATTTTTATCTTGAATACCTGTGAATTTCTTAACTTTATTGCTTCTCATTATAAAAAAATGCAGCCTAAAATATTTCTAGAACTTCAAGATAATTAATTATTTAAACGGAAACGATTTGCTTGGAAAATTGATTTACATTATCAATTTAGTCAGTGTCTGAAATAAACTGTGCATCTAGTGATAGAACATCTGGCAATAAATATTTGATGTTATTTTATCTGCAGTTATTTAATCCTTTGCTCTTTACTTATTCGAAATATCTTCAAGTTGCTTCCTAACAGATAAAGTCATTAATGTGTACATCTCCCTCGTTCATAATCTTATAATGGATTTGGGACTCTTCATTTCTCCATAATTGGGTAATTTTTATATTCGCACATTATCCGAATTATGCATATTGAATATATCACCCATCCAAATTACACCAGCGATGATTTTGTTTCACGGAGCTCACGAACTCGAGGTTCATAATCTCCGAAACCTAATTTTATGCTAACATTGAACCCGACTTAAAAGATTTGGTTTAAACCTAAATAAATAACTTTCCTGCAAAGTTCCATCCAAATCTAGTCAGTTCATTGACACTTCCCGACATCGTTTATCATATATTTGATTCTTGAGATTAATTATATCCTTTTCAACGCTTCTGAAAAACAAGATATATGTTATGTAGTTGGTAACGAACAAAGGCATACGAAATATATGTTTTTAATAAAAAATATTAATGATACAATTTCTCATTGTTAAAAAAACATAAGAATAAATTTCGTTAACACTGCGATAATAAATCCACATACAAGTTATAGAAATACAGCAAAGCACCAAATTTGCTACGCGACTGTGACTAAACCGTAGTTACAAATTATAAATTTTTTTTGCAATCTTCAATGTCTACCTTTTCCTGTTAAATGAGACTAAAACGAATGATCTATGTTATTTGGTTGCGGAGCTATAAGCGTTTAACTTTAGCACTAAATTCGATGTAATTCAATTCGAGTAATATTTCGCGATCGAATGAATGAATTGCCTTAGTCTGCGAGCAAGGGTATTGGTTGATGTGACATCATCAAAATTTTTCGCGATTTTTACCAACTTTGCAGCTCGACTGTGACTAAACCGTAATTCCAAATTCTAAAATTATTTTTGGAATCTTCAATGACTACTTTTTCTGTTAAATGAAACTAAAACCAACTCTCTATGTTATTTGGTTACGGTGCTATAAGCGTTTAACCTTAGCGCGAAAAGCGTCATAATTTTTTCCTTTCCCGACACACCATTAGATCACTATGGAGAGGCGTAAGTCTACTTCAAAAATTCCTTGATTCTGCACATATATCAAGGAACGATACACAAAGTTGACAAAAAAAAAATTCAACTATATTGAAGATTTTATTCTTCATCATTAATTAATTTTGGAATGTGGTCTCATTTAGATAAGGGTTATAAAATGTTAATTTTTCTTTAGAAATTGCATTGCATGTAAAATGTGACAAAATCACTGCCACCTATGCTTCATTTAAATGTTTGTCGGGTCAACATGTATTACCCATGTGTCAGCTTTAAATTCGTAAGCATTCCAAGAGACTACTTTATGTATTTTCCAGACTACGTCATGATCTATTACATAATACAATCTTTGAAAATTTCTCCTTGCTTAAAAAAAAGATAATCAGTCAGCCAGCGTTTTTCATTCGGCATGTAAAAATTACTCATTTCTCATTGATTATGAATTAGATTTAAAATCTACTTCTTCCATTCGGAAAAATTATAAAAGAATTGGTCTCAAAGCAATCCTCCGCAAGAGAAAGTTTACAGTTCACTTCGTAAATACATCTTGAACTCTATCTCCTACCTCTATAATTTTCACAATTTACTTGAATATAAGACACTCTCAATACCCTAGTGAAGTTATAAATAAAAATTATGCGTCAAAAGAGATGCAACCTTCGAAAAATTTCGCTAGTCAAGATGATGGGTACTCATAACCGTGACTTTTGTCATTCGAACAAACACCTTTCCCCTCACAGATTTAATTCGTGGCCCTTGCTCCCTGGGGTGCATCAGTCAACAGTTGGTGGTGCACAGCTATCTCCCTGCGTGCCTTCTCCCTCCCCTTCGGGTCTCCCACCTCGTGGGAACTATTGTGGAGCTAATGGATGTTGACACGTGGCCACTTACATCACGTGACGCCCCCCATAACCACTCTAGGAGAGAGATTTCGTCCCTTTTTTTGTATTGTCAATACTGTAGGAAGAATGTGATGAGCGCACCTTCAATTTCTCTTTTCTAGCATTCTTTTCGATACGGCTAGTTGTGAAGTTCGAATATTCTCCATTATATAAATTTCTTTAGACGAGGTAAATTTTGTACAGAAACGTTCGAAAAATTAATAAATGCTTTCTGACTATAATCTTAGTTCCTTTTTACTTTTAGCTATTTAAAATATTTATTAGCCATCCGAAATATTTCGAGAACTTTGCCGACACTAATATTCGAAAATCAAAAATCATATAAAAAATCGAATATATAAAAATTAAATAAAATATTTACGCTTTTACAAATATTTCGATATAAACATCTAAATAATGTAAAACTATAATATTTCGTTCTTTCTACTCATAATATTGATTAGGAACATAAAAGATGCTTTATAAGAACAACATAATACCTAAATGAATGAACAATAATTATTTTCCCTTTACTTACTTCTGAAATCTGTAAACCACCAGCTGTTAAGATATATCACGTTTATCAAATTCTTCTCTTATAAATCTGTCGAAACAATTTTACCAACCTTCTATTGAATTTTCTGAAAGGCAAGTCATTAATATGGAAAACAGGATTTTCTCCAGGAAAGACTCCCTAGAAACTTGTAATTTCTCGAAATATATAGGCTATCCCAAAACAACTATTAATGCGATTATATTTTCGAGTAAGTTGCCTGGCAACCCGACAACGATATAAGTATGTAATTAGTTAACGATAGAGAGGGCCTAAAGGTAGTTTAGGTGAAGGAAGGAAAAAAAATTTCAAAAAATGCAGAAATTTCAACCTCCAGATTTATTTGCAATCGCTACATCTGTTCAATATCAGTACATTTCCCTTTGTTCCCGAAGTACAAGCCAGCACAGAAAAATTTGGGGAGACCATTTTTAACAAACAACAAGTATTGATGCGTCAGCGATAATGTGCTGTTCTTCGGGGAAATATCCAACTTTAGACTATGATAGACACCGTAGCTTCTACGTACTCTTGCAAAAATCTTTCTGTGGGTGTATGGTGGAAACAGTCCACCACGCAGGATAATGGAGAAGGAAGGTTTATTCACAAATATGTAGAGAAACACGTATCGCAGGTACAGGAAACAATAATTCTTGCACAGATTAGCAACGTAAACAGACAACAATTCACAGGTAATAACAGTTCAGCACTTTGATATTTAGCAACACAAACAGTCAGCAAATCACTAATAACAACAGTAACAGCACTTTCAATAGCGCTTAGCTCACCATCTTCCTAGCTTGCACTGCAGACGAAACTCTAAAGTCGTTCCGATGGGTCAGCACTACTACCTCTCGGCGTCTAACAGCTCACTAGCTCGTACAGCGGATAGAACTCCAAAGATGTTCGAGCTCCAAGGCGATCCCAGTCGATCAACAATCCCTCCGCCATACAAGCGCTCTCCTTATGTAGTCTCCCCCGTCAGGCCGTGACGTCACATGGAATCATCTAGTACATTCAAGCGTACCTCCTCTCCTAATAGAGATATCGAGAAGATTCCAGTACCTATGAGATCCCATATTTCGTCGCCAAATTTGTCGCCAAGGTGGTCGTCAAGATCAGGGGTCCACACGTGGCTGCTGCCCGTCATCTCATACTTTTCCCTGTAAAACTCTCTTCCCAACCATAAAACTCACATTACTGGGAGGCGACTTTACATGTTTGTAACATTACTGTAAACTTGAACTGCCGAAAACAATAAAAGACTCAAAGAGTATTTCTATAGACTGTTTATGATTCTTTTTAGGGAAATGTGCGGATTGCGTTTCTCGTAGACGCATGTTTTTCTGTATTAAATATGAATGGTAACTAAACGAGAGTTTCACTGATAAATAGGGCGATGAACCAGAGAGAGAGAGAGAATGAACTCCACTGACCAATGCCGGTTCTTTGAATTTGAGGGAGCAGATAAATTCTTCTAGCTGACGACGTCAGTTAATTTTTCCTTCAGGCTGAATAAGATTCTCTAGCTGATACGGCCACTTACTTTTAGTTTGGAGAATGATAACTCAGACAGACAATAGAGTCGGGTGATTTTTCATACAAATGAACTTACTGTTAAGGTTTGCAAATTATATAATTTAATGTAGGGGTAGTTGGGGTAGATAGATACGCGGGAACATTGATACAGTCTATAAATTTTGATGATTGGAATGACTCAAGATGTCACATATATTCCATTAAAACTCTTAGCACAGGGTATATTTTTCGGCCATGTTGAGTCAAAAGTTAAGTTACAAATAAAACAAACCGCTAAACTTCTCGTCTAAGTGAATTTTACTCTAAGTACGTGTCGTGTAATTTCTTTAACTAGTTACGTTTTATTGCTTGGGAATCTACTCCAAAGATAGGAAAACACATATTTTCTGAACTACATTATGTTTTAAGGCTGTTAAGAGTTGTTTTTTCGCAATAAATTGTTTTAAGTAAAAAAGTCTCTTGGGGTAGATTGATACAATTGACTCAGGTCACATTGATACGCGTCTTCTTTGTGTATCCATGTGCCTCAACAGCAAAATCGTCTTCAGAAATGGAGAAAACATAAAAACGAACCATATAAGAGAAACACGCAATTAAGTATTTGTTTAAACAATGAAAACTGTTTGAATTTCATTGCAAAAATGAAAAGTATTGTTGTAAGTTAAGTTTAAAATATTTTTTTACGAATTTATAGAAATTGGAAAAACAATTGTACATAAACTTAATAATATCATCGAAAAGATATTTTTTGCATTTCCAGATGGTGTGAAAAATATTTTTGGGCTATATTATTTTCGTAAGTCATCAAGGAAGCAGGCGAAAATTTCCCTTAAATTTTTATTAATTAAAAATTTCAAAAACTGCTTCGAGGTATACATTCTCTCCCTCCAAAGTATTTTTAAAGCCACACATACCCTTCCTTCTTTATTATTTGTAGAGATAAATTATTTTCTGAGGCACTATTGTTTCATTTTTCCAGTCCCATTAAAAGTGATGAATTTTGATTAAAATAAAAGTTTGTTAAACTTTTAAACATTGATTTGGAATGCAAAGTTTATTGATAAAACAAATTTAGTTTTGATCTCACACCTATTAATCATCATTATTTTCGATATTTCCGTGTATATAAATGTGCCGCTTATATGGGGCAGATTGATACAAATCCATTTTTAGGAAAAAAGTGTAATAAGTATTTTATTATGTCATTAATGACCAAAATTCGATTGAAATTCTATATCAGATTAACAAATTTGTAAATATAGTGTATTAGTTCTAATTATTCCCGTTGGTAAAATCACTTTTTATCTTTCAGAAAAAAAATGTCCTATGTCCCGCATTCCCCCATTTGAAAATACACAAATAAGTGTATCCGTCCATTTCCATTTGCAATCTCTCGTTTAGTTTAACTTAATGTGAACAGGACTGCATTATAGTTGGACTGAAGGTTCACAGGAATGTTATAGTTGGACCGAAAGTGCACAGACTAATGTTCTAGTTGGGCTTGCGTTAGAACAGGTTTCTGTTAAGAAGAGCATGAATGGCAACAGGTGGAACACACGTGCTTCTCGAGGTTCGTTCGGCGAGATGTGATGTAGTGGTGTGAAGAATTGGTTTGGAAGGATTTCGCCTTCTTTTTATGATTCCTGGCTCTTCGGGTTGCTACCTTAGTGTACGATCCATGTTTCGTGCGATTGTTTGGAAGGACATATTGTCCCAATGATTTCTTCATCACAGGTGTTTATACTAAAGTGTAGCATTATGGAGATCTCGGTTTTGAATGAACTGTTAACCCAGCTTTCGTTTTTCATCCCGATTTTAAGCATGCTTTGGTAAGACTTTTTTTTCAACTGCAGTTGAAGCTTCCTTTTTCCCAATAAGTTGCAACATTTTTATAGTAACTATTACAGTTAAAATAATATTTTTTTCTAACACGTATCACTATACTGAAATATTTTTATTGTAACTATACACATTTTGCATACACGTGTTTTAATGATTTTTATAGATTTTGATGTGTCGAATGTTTGTTCTACAGTAATGTCGTGGTTAATTGCTAATAAATAGTGTTTTTCTTGTCTAACTCAATTTTGTGCTCTTGCCTTTGGTGTACTAATCATTTATACGATCACAGTGCCATTTTAAATGTATTTCTTTTCAGCTATAGGGTTAGGCCCAACTTAACACTTTTAGTCACACCATAACACTTAGTTACATCAAATTTCCGTACTTGGGCAACACGAAGGTTATTTCTTGACGGATCTTAAATTTTGAACCCTGGTCAGATGAGGAGGACAACATATCACCCGGAACTCGTCTCCAACATCCTGCGCCATACTAAATGCTGACACTCTATATTAGATTAATAGAGGGTTAAGGTCCGGTACACACATCAGATTTTTTTTAGATTTTTACTTCTTCGACGCCTCTTGTAAATGTGGCGTGAAGTGCACTGACCGTAGTTTCTTGGTGCACACTTATGAACAGCGACGGTATAGTACTTTCTCCACATGTTGAAACGAAATTGGAAACCGAATTATGGCTATCAGTACATGTAGCGATGATCGGTTTTACTCAACAGGTGGTGTCGGTCCGGTATCGCAGCAACTCAGTACAGTCGCGTGCACAGGGAAAGATTAAAACCCGTTGGGACCCTTAGGCAATGCAAGTTTCGGGGGCCCCTTTTTCCCCTTCCAAACTTCCCACACCAGATATATTTATCGATTTTAATTTAATTTTTATATGAGCAGTTTTTAACCCTCCGATTCCTAGACCATTGGAACAGAGGGACCTCAAATACGGGAACGCCCGAGTTCCTCTTTCTAAGATAAGGGCGCCCTTCAAAAACCGCAATGAGAGCTGGCACGGTCCGAATTCTAAGACCCCCTTTTTTCCCCTAATCCATCTGCGGGACCCTCTTTAAGGAAGAAAGAGCGCGCTGCAAGTGTGAAATCAATCACACTTAACGAAGGGGACAGTGCTATTCGGACGTTTCGGACGGCCACAGTCTTTTGCTTGAAGAGACGTTTCGGACGTTCCAGTATCGATAGAGTTAAGTACCAAACACTACGACAAACTGAAATGACAAAACATTTAGTTGAGGGTAAACTTCAAGAGAGTTGGTTTCAATATGTCGCGAATAAAAAAAATTTTTAATTTAAAAGTAATTTTAAACAAAATCGTAAAAAAACATTACATTTCTGTTTAAAGCATTCTATAAAGTCAAACAGAAAGTTAGACAGGCCCGTTGACTTGTGAGTCATTCCGCTAATTGGAAAAAAAATATTGGACAACTGCCGCAAACGAATTTGAAAAAACTTGAGAAATCCTAAGCATAATGTTCTGAAATTTAAAAGGTACTTGATTTCAATTTGAGTGTGTTCGAGTATGCAGTCCTTATAAATCAAATGAAAGCACAAAATTAAATTACACTGAAAATTTCGCAAAAATATCTCGGCGACCCCAAAGCTGCCTACTTTGCCTATTTAGTAATCCGGCCCTGCGTGTGCACGGCGTGAAGTACATTAACAGCAGGTGGGGTGCACACATACCTTCGACAACTCACTTTCGATGTCGGTGATGTGTCGGATAGAGGATTAGGGACAAGCGAATATGCGCGCCGGACATTAACGTGAGTGCAAGTCACGTACATGGTGGATCTTGGGTGGAATCGGGTTTCGAACCTGGAACCTTCCGATCTCGAATTAGAGTCTTTACCATTAGGCCACCGTGGCCCGGGAGCTTTCATTCCTAAAGAACCGACCATCACAATAAGTTTTGAATCAAATGATAGACTGTATTTTCTTCTCTAAGAAAAGGATAAAAACATACGAAAAGAAACACTTTTTTCACTTCTCTTAGAAGCAAAAACTCCATTCGTAGTTAGCGAAGAAAACATCCGCACCTGCTTCCGAGAGAGAGAGGTTTCGATGTTCCATCTAAGAGGATTATTTAGCGTCGCCTCGCACGGAAATAAACCTTTTCCTTGGCTCCCTCGCATTAATCCTTCAGCAAGCGAATGGACAGGTGTCATACCTAATCCCGGCCACCCCGCCGAGCGCAGAGCCAATTAGATTTAATGACCTATCATCTTTGCCGCTTTTCTTTGCGGAGTGTCAGTCTGCACTTCCGACGGAGAGAGACTGAACAGGTGACAGGAATGGTATTTGTTGCGCCAAGATTAATCGCAAGAGAAGATTTGGCGCGCAAGAATTGAATCAGGGGCCTTTTATTTGTTTAGCAGATTTTCTCAACTGATTTGGCGAAAATTATGATGTAGAGTGATGAAGAAATAAAGAGAATGGTGAAAAGTAAAGTGCGAATGTTATCAAATTTTATTCTAGGTCTAAACCAACGGGAAATAAAGTTAATAAATTAAAATCCATAATTCTTGTTATTGAAAAAATATAGAATATTTTAATGACTTATTATTATTTAATAATGTAAAGTGTGAACGTTTTCAAATTTTATTCTATGCCCAAGCCACAACAATGAAATTTAAAACATCTTCTAAAGCAAATAAAGGTGATAAATTAGAATCCATATTTTTATAGTATTTAAAAAAATATAGAATATTTTACTGAGAATGACTTCTTTCTTGTTTTGTCGTTTTCAATGTGTGACTAAAAAAATGAATGATATATTGTTGCGAGAAGATAATCAGAATATAAGGTACGGCTACGCAGTTAATTTTCATTAGAAGACAACTAAACGAGAGAAATTTTATTTGTTCAGCAAATTTTCTTTAGTAATCTGTTGGAAATTATGGAGTATAGTGGTGGAGAAAATATATTAATATAAAGGGTGACAACTTTTTAAATACAATTCTATGGAATAGATCAGAAATGGAAAAATTAGGGAAAATTTTAATAATTAAAACTTGAAATCTATAGAAAATTTTAAATCACATAAAATACTTCGTGTTATGTTTTTTCTGTTGTTAATTGCACATTGACAAAGAACAGATCAATTAGAAAAATCGAGATCTCGATCTGAATGTTAACTTTCCAACTGGGAACATTTTAAATCACTAATTAGATGCAATGCTTGAAAGGCCGAAATGCATTTGTACCGAAGTGAAACGCTGCTTATATGAAATGCTTTAATATTATAATATATAATAGTGTAAACTGAGCTTTCCTAATTATTAGGAAGATGGTGTAATGAATTAACAAGCTCTTACTCAGATAGTTAAGGAAATTATTTACTTTTATACGTGCTTGTTAAATTACCGATTCGTATTATTTTTTTCCGACTGAAGAATATTTTTCAATCCGTATTTTGATGAACGGCTTGCAAACTGATCCAAAATACTTTTGAAACTAAGCGAATTCGTATTTATATGCAAATCTTTAATTAAATATGGTATTAAAGCTGTAATAACAAGAGATAAACACATGGGCAAATCGTGAGTTACATCAGAAAAATAACCAAAGGAACATCACCCCGCCCTTCCTAAGGATCCGGGTAAACAACTGAAAGACCGGCCGCCGCGACAGATAGTCAGGCACTGTGGTTCCTGCATAATAGCCCCCATTACGAGCGGCTCATGCAGCAACCCCCCGTTTTACCGGGGTACGACTCGTCTTCGGAAGTGGGCCCAAAGAGCCACACCCCCATTATTGTGCCATCGGGTTGACGAGAGCCTGCTTACTTATACGGCAGCCTCTCCTCCGCGAACTCACGGTGTCCCCCCGATTAGACCCGTGTATATCAGGGGATATGGAGTCTACCTGAATGAAGAAGGTAGGTTGCATGAGACATGTGAAATCACAAACGATGTAATTTGACTATAATGCATGCGAGTATAATAAAAAAAGACCAAATTTTTGCTACCTTATGAAACAGTTAGGATAAATCATTGATAACCATACATATTTTTCAAATGTTTCGTGATTGCATCTGCATTATCATTAGTTTTTTATGAATTTTGAACAAGAGAAAACTCAGTTTTGGATACAAAAAAAAATATTTCATTTATCGGAAAAAGTCAAACATTACATGTTAACAAAAATATATTGTGATGGTTTGAATCTCTTTGTCTAGGACATCAAGCCAAGTCTATGAGTCAAGGAATCATGATAAATGGAAAGTGTGGCATCGACTGTTGGTCAAAGTGCCCGGAAAACCTAGATACCATTTGAGTTAGAAGTCTGACTTAGCTTCGATATTTTTTTTGGGGGGGAAGCATAGGAATACCCCTTCCTGGCCGAAGCAGTCCGGTTGATCAGATGAGGGCCGCGTGAAATAGTCCAATCCAATACGGATGCGCAAGTCCCTGTTATCGGTATCGGTAAAACCTCAACCGACTCTTCTACATTAACTCCGATTACTATCTTATTTCAAGTCACGATATGCAATCTTATTCTATATTATATATATATTAACGGGTTTTTTTATGTCGCTAGCAGAAGAAAGCGCTTATTAATATCATAGGCGAGCTTCCCTTCCTGACGAGCGGCTCTCCATGATATTTTTCAATTTATTATAATTTTTGTCTATTTTTTGCCATTGTGTCTTGTATTTTTTTGAATTTTTGTCTTTTGTTTCTTGTTTGTTTTGATATATATATTTTATATATCTTCAAAACATAAAGTTTTCTGAAGTTTACCAAAAATAGAACTTTAATTTACCATACGTAAACCAACAAAAATAAAAGTATAGATCAGGACCAGTCCATTGAGCGAGTTTCATAAAGTGCTTCAACCATTGCAGAAGCCTGAGAGCGAAACTCATGAATGGGAACCAACTCTTTTAAGTCTTTATTTTTCCAGCTTTTAGGCAATTTAGATCGAAGGCTCCTCCATAGTTCACATTCCAAAATTACATGGGATACAGATTCAATATTTTGTCCGCATTGACACTCAGCTGTGTGTGTGGGGGGGGGGGTAAACTGCCTTCCTGAAGGACTATTGAGGTGAACTGGCCCACATTTCCGTTACACTTGTGGGAAGAACCAGGAAAATCTCCAACAGCCAATTTGACCGCAGCGAAAATTCAACGCTGGAGCGTAAGTCTGTCTAATAATTTTTGAATATTGTTGCTTTAGAACAATCCGAAAGACAGAATACATTACGTTCTTCTTTAGCTTCATGAAAACCATTGTTCAATTATGAAGTACTGAAGTTATGAATGTATATATCCAGGTTAAAATTGACCGTGTTCTTCAAACTAATCTTATATTCTTGGCAAATGAATAGTTTTTAATAATCAAAATGATTTAAAATTGCAACAGGAAATTATTTATTTTTTGTTTGGTTCATTTTAATACAATTTCCTGTATTTCAGATAGTTTTCTAAAGTCCTTTCCATTTGTTTCATGAAATAAAAGAAATGATTCCACCTTCCTAAACGAAAATTCTCCAAAGTAATTACGCAAATTTAATATTGTGTACTTATGGGCGGAAAGAAAACGATAATTTTCCAATTCATCCATTTGCAAAGGAAAATTATTCTTAGACGCGAAATTTCTTTAGTTAAGGAAAAACTTTCACGTAGAACCCCGAAACTTTTGACAGGTGTCAGACCTAATCTGGCAACTCCCAAAGACTTGGGGCAGTCCCTTCTAAAGGCCCTGTCAACTGCAAGCCTTTGTTGAGTCTGCTATCCTTTTGGTAATCCCTGGCATGTCCCACAACAGGTGTCAGAGATGCTCTGCACAATCTGCTGGCCTGAGGTGAAAATATTTCGACATAAAAAATATAATGGTATGAAATTGTTGCTAATGTATAAATAGAGAGTGCATTTGCATAAAAAGGAGAGCTTAATTTTACAAAGAAACATTTTTATTCACATCGTGTAATTTTGTTTCATGTCTCAAATGAATACATTACATATTGATATCGTATTTTTCAAAATTTTAACCTGCGACACTTTTTTCTTTCAATGCCACGATGCTGAAGATGTCGTTCCTTGCACAAAAGGAGAGACCATTCTAACTGAGAATAGAACATTGATTTTCATTTTTGTCGGTTGAAAAATATTTTTTTGCGAATGATGAAACAATCAAGCTGTTCTCTAAAAAATTAGAATGACAGGGATATGTTTTTAATATCTAAAATTTTCTAATATTAGTGATTAAGCTAAATTAAATTTTGGAAATCAATTTTTTTTATTAAAAAGCGAAGGTATAATTTACTCAATCTCTTAATTTGAAAGTACGCGTTATAACATATTTTCGAACTATAAGAGTATACTAAAAATTGAAAATTTGTTTTGTAATTTGGTAAAAGACGACACTTAGAGGGATTTCGCATTTAAACATAAAAATATTATTTAAAGAATTGAAAAGCAATTCATTTCCCTTTGAAGATGAAAGATTTTGATATCTAAGAGGTAACTTGAAAGGACTAAAAGTGAAATACTAAAGGACACTGAAAATTTCGAAATGGCAAATCTTATCATCTTCCAAATATAAAAAAAAATTAAAATTATTTAACAAAAGAAATTATAAACCACTTTCATAATTGAAGTACGTATATAACGAACTTGAAAGTTGGACATATTTACGCATAATATAATTAATAATATACGTACAGCAATTTTTTTCCGATATATTACCGTGGAACTTTTGCACTTCACTTGAGATTGAAAAAAAATGTTAGGTATAAACTTATTTAATTAATTGTTCATTATTTCATTACACACTTTAAACGAAATATTTGAAGGAAAAAGTAGGAACTGAAAAATTTCAGAATTAGTTATTTAGTAAATTGCAGTATATGAATTTATTTTGTGGAAAAAAAGGGTTTTGTGTGGAAAGAATTGAAGAAGTACTGATGTACTTAATAAGAATAGGATTTAAATTAAAAGCTAATAAAGAATTATTTTGAGGAATTGCAGAAAACCATTTGAAGTATATTTCAACACGCTCATTTATACTTTCTTTGAACATTATCATTAGCAAATCCGATTTACAAAATGATCCAAAGATACCCATCAAAATGGAATAAACGCGAACATTACCTCTAAGTCTTCTCAATAAAACACTTACTTCCCAAGAATCGGAAATGAGAAATAAGCAGATACGGTGAATAAAATCTCCGAAAAAGATGATAGAAAACGTTATGACCAAGAAAAAAAGATAAAATACCGTCAGAGATCAAACGAAAGCTACTTAACGACATTCCATCCTCGTAATTCAACAATATCATGACTCCTGTTACCATAGAAACGTGGAAAAATCAGTTCTTTCAAATTATCATCACCTCATCTTCCGTTAAATACCGGCATCAAAACGCTGGGTGAATTTTTCTTCGTTTGCTCATCAGTTGCATCAACTAGTGATAACAAGCTGACATATTGTGTTTGGTGCCTTGTTGTGATCGTCTTCTTGTAAGAATTGGAGCAGGTGTCGGTGACGTCTTTGTCACTTGTAGCTGCCGATGGAACGATTAATCGATGCGAGGAAGCGTGGGGCTAGGCGATCAGAACAGCCTGTTAGAAGCTATTTTGTTGGGTTTGCTGAAAATGAAACCAGCTTGGGTGTAGCCTGCACTGAGAATTTGAAATGAAATGTCGACAGCTTTAAATGTAAACTTTAAATCATGGAAATGTAGCAAATAACTTTGTAGGTTTCAAAGGGAGTTTATAATAAAATACACCTGTTATTTTTAGTTTAAATATTTGCCTCCGATTGTAAATAAATTTTCGCATCATTTCTTACATTATTCTTGATAGTTCACAAATCTTTTAATTTCGAAGAATGTATAATTTACTTTTAAACAGTGTCTTGGAATTTCAGGATCTGTTGCCATTCGGTTTTATTTGGTTTCAGAGGCTTGAGACTTCATGAGCTAAAAATAATTGATGAATTTCATTTTTCTGAGATATGAATTCCCGTAGAAATGAAGAATCAATTTCGAATGGGTGATTGAAAATTGCACAAAACGGGAATTTATAGATGGAAGATGATCCTACAGTAGCTCCGTCGATGTAAATTGTCTGTCAGAAAGACAAATGAATGCAATTCTAAACATAAATATCTCAAATCAAATAACTCCAGAATCAGAAGAACAAAAACCGATCTCTCACGACTAAGATTACAGCCACAAAATTTCGATAAACTTAAATGGTAAAGGCAATGGTACTTTTATGCACTTCTAATTGGCAGATACAGTGAAAAACCATGATTGGCCTTGTAATAGTACCTATGACACGAAAACCGCGTGAGTAAGATCAGACAGAAACAGTTTAGAAGAAAATTATAAAATAAAGAGAAGGCTAAATGTGGGTACAGAAATGCAGCATTTTAAATGTTTTTGCAATTGACCACCTTCGCCTACGTTACACATGATGACAATTCGCTGGAATTCTGGAAATGATGACGAGCAATGCAACACGACATAGGGCAAAAGAAATCTGTTGAAAATTATGTCTGATGTTATCTTTTACATTAGACACTGTTAGTGAATTCGATGCCCACTATCGATGAATACGTTCTTCGTTACTATTCATCATCTCTCATCTTCATTTGTGCATAATCTAGATGCTTATATATTAACTCCCCGCTAAAATGCAACACTAAGGTTATATTTTCTTCGTTTACTCATCAGTTGCATCAACTAGTGATAACAAGCTGACATATTGTGTCTGGTGCCTTGTTGTGATCGTCTTCTTGTAAGAATAGGAGCAGGTGTCGGCGACGCTGATTGTTTTGAACGAACGAACGTACGCCGCATTGTTTTGAACTGTGATCAGATGACGAGGACGGGACCCAAGCCTAAATCCTCCCTCTCCAAACTTCCTTACCACATCAGAGGGAGGACTTTTGACCCACTTCTAATTCAGAGTGCATCAGGTCACAAATACGGCGGTTCTTTAGCAGAATCGGATTTCGAACCTAGGACCGTCCGGCTCAGTTTATTCATTAGCGCCAATGTAAACTAACTGGGTTTGATCTAAAACAAAGCACTTAGTTGTAAAAACATACCAGTCCGTATATTTCTGTATCACATTTTAGAAATCAACATTTTAGTATGAACAGTTTTTTAAAAACTTTTATATTGATTTCATCCTAAATATTTTACGTTTTATACTTTTTTTGATAAGAATATTCAAATATTTCATGAATATTTTTTCTTTACTACACGATAAAACGCTACAATAAATTTAGCCCAATTTATAACAATATTCGTGAGATCTAACAATCGACTTGAACATTTATATATGAAAAAGCACTTTTTTTCAATAATAATTTATTATACTGAGCGTTAAAAAATATATTGAGAATGACTATTCTTTTGAAGATTTAAGCTTAGAAATTTAATTCTAACAAATATTTCTAAATGTGAAAAGGCAAAATATTCCTTTTTCTAAAATTCTCGTTAGGAAATAAGAATTTTTAAAAACTATTAATCTTCTGTTCGTAATTTTGCTAGTCCGAGAACATTCAAATCTTAAAAATATGGCTAACACTATTGAAAGTTATTTACCAGCATAAATAGAGCACGAAGACTAGTAATTTTTATTCAATTTATTTTTTAAAATTTGATAATTAATAATGTTTAAAAATGTGAGAAAGATCGCAAATCGGTCCTTTTGATAAATACGGGAAATCGAAATTTTAATCGTCTTGTAAAAATTCAAAATTATTAAGATGTAATGTAAAAATGAAACTTTTTAAATTCAAGCTGAAAATTTTTTCTTGTTCTATTTTAAGACGCATTTACACAAACTGTGCAAGAACTAAACCCAAAAGTGTATAACTCATTTAAAGAATTAAATGTGAATGACTAGAGGTTTACTTATTAAAGAATTGCAAGTTCGCAAGTTTTAATTAAATGTTATTTGTTAGAATCAGGTGAAATAAATCTATCGGAAAACGGTTCAGGGGTTGGTTTAGGAGTGAAAATAGAGTTATTTAAGAAGCTTTGTAAATATTTTAACTATCATTATATTGTAGTTTGTTTGTGATAATATGGGTGCACAAAGTTAAAGGAAACCTATATATTAGTACATTAATCTATCACTACAAATTGTCGGAAATCCCCAGAATGTGTTGAGTTCCAAATGGCATGGGACTTTTTCTTACTATTAAATTGTCAAATGTAAATTTCACGAAATAATTCACAAGAAAAGGAGCTTATGTAGGCCGTAATGTGTATAGATTGAATATTGTTGAAATTCTTCCAAAAACCACACTAAGAGAATTATTCATTAAAACACATTTCTTTCTTAAGAAGAGAATCAAAAGCAGTCTCATTATTTAACTCTCATTAATGCATATTTACTTCATTTATTTAATTTTTATTTATTTTGTAAATGCAACTTCCAATAAATAGTTAATTTATGAAATTAATTAATAATTACATTTTTTCCACGAAAGTTTTAAAGGAAAGAAATTTCGATTAAAAACTTGCAAAGTTTCAATTAAATCAGCAAAATATAAAATTTAAGTTCAAAAATTGTTATTTTCACGACATTATTTATAATCTTTCAACATATTTATCTAAGGGTCTTCGAAGAAATGTGTAATGTAAACTCAATGAAAATTTGTTTTAGGGCTGTTATATTTCAAATACTATGAATAAATCTATCCCGTTGCATTATATACATAATTTTGAAATATTTAAGGTGTAGAAATGCGCTTCGCTATTTTATTACTGAAAACAAATTTGTAGCAGTACAAAAGCAATAAATCTGAATTACATGTCATACATGAAAATTACATTTTAAGAAACGAGTTTTACGTATCTTGAGTACGAGTTTGATGCGATTGGGAAAAAAAAATTGATGAATTTCTCAAAATATAGCAGAACTATAATACATTCTTACATATTTGAAAGTATGGATAAAACATTTTATGGAAATCTCAAACATGAGTTTCATTGTGAATGATATTTTTTTATATAAATCTATGCATAATACTTGGGTACCAAGTATTAGAGAAAAGTTTATTTGACATTTATTTTCTTATTTTTTTCAGTTTTCAACTGTTTATTTAAAAATATAGGGATTAATTTTTCATCATAAAAAACACCTTTACTAATGCTAAAATTTAAAGACAGAAGACTCTAACTACGTGTAAACATAACAACATAGTTTCAACAACAACACAAATATGGAAAATTTTTGTAAAATGGAATTCAATTATTTTTAGTATAATGAGGCAACGGAACAAGCGTAACTTTTCAAAACAGACCGACACTTTTTCAAACGTTCAAATTCATACTTTACTTAAAGTAACAAGATAAACTGATTCATAAGGAACACTTAATCAAGTGACGTGGATAAAATTAAAAAAATAAAAAAAAACTTTTCAATAAACGTGAAAAAGTTATTTCTCAGTATTTGTGAAAACTCAATAATATTTGAGCGTTGTTTGTAAATGAGACTGATTTTCTCAACAGAATTAATGTAAAATGTGCTAATCCATTCGTGAATTTCAAATGGATGTTTTAACATTTTAGACATGTCATTGTGAATAAGTTCTAGTCACAGAATAAGTAAATGAATGAATAAAAAATAAATCATTGAGCAGATTTATTATGCAGACTGAACCATTATAAAGGAAAATTGACAGGAAATTTAGAAATTAAGTGAAGCCGTCAGAGATTATTTTTATTACTTTTTTTGTCTCTTAGGACCATTCGTCTCTGTTTAAAACGCACTGGGTCTCAGTCTTAATAAAAAATCCCCAGTCTATTGAGTAAAAGAGTACTGAAACTGTTAAGCGTAAAACAATGAGT
This sequence comes from Araneus ventricosus, assembly GCA_013235015.1. Taxonomy (NCBI): domain Eukaryota; kingdom Metazoa; phylum Arthropoda; class Arachnida; order Araneae; family Araneidae; genus Araneus; species Araneus ventricosus. The sequence goes on along the minus strand of BGPR01005391.1, from coordinate 39,692 downwards.
ATTGATGTTTCTGTAATGTATGTCGTTCCTTCTATTATCCTTTTTGTGCATATTTATATACACATAGGCATATCCTCACCAATGACGTAATGGAGTTTGCATGACAGAGGGAAGTTGATCTGAGCTTCTAAGATCTATCCTCAGGCTTTGATCTTAACCAGCACTATTCAAAAAACTTACAGACCGGTGGGCTCTTTAGCAATGGTCGAAATGGCTGTGGAACGTTTTCCTTTAATTGCTCCAAGTGAAACACAAATGTGTCTCAAATTCTGCTCAAAGTCCCCCAGTAAGGCAACTCATCCTCTCACAATGGAGCAGAAGTCAAATCAGACTTCTACCAAACTGATACCCAGAAACTCGAAGGTTGCTTTTGGCCAACAGATTACATTTCCCCCTTATAAGTTCACTCCTGGCTAGTTACGCTAAACCAAGGGAAGTTAATCATAACAACAAAAACCGCAACATATGTAAACAGCAAAAACGAAGTTAAAAATCGAGGTTAAGAACGAAGAGGAACTAAAAATTTCAAATGATGAACATGTTTTACTGCAAAGAGCAGCTTAATTTTGCAGTGTGCATGGTGAAAGTGAAGTAAATCAGAACAACAAAAGCCGCAACAAATGTAAAAAGCAAAAACGAAGTTAAAAATTGAGTTTAAGAACGAAGAGGTTATTAAATTAGGTTCAACTCAACATCGTTTGGCCTACTGATTCTAATTATCAGTCTCGAAGATGGAGGCAATTCAATGAGGCCATGCGCTTCGCAAAACCCCTCATTTCTATGTGTATAAACGAAGAGGAACTAAAAATTTCAAATTGTAAACACGTTTTACTGCAAAGAGCAACGTAATTTTGCAGTGTGCATGTCTAATTGTAACACACCTGATTACAAAATAGCGATGCTCTTTGCAGAATATCGGATTTTTCAACTTGCTTGAAACTTATAAGCCAAAAAGAATTTATAAGGTCTCATTATATATTTAATGCTAAATTCTAATTATTCAAAAACGAGAAAAACGGAAAAAAATATCCAGCAAAAAAATTCTGTAAATTTTGAAACTAGACACTTTTTTAATATCTATAAAAAGAGAGAAAGCAAAATGGATTTCTTTATCAAAACCAATACTTATTCTATTATAACTTAATTATTTATGTCTGGAGCATGAAAAGTGCTTTTAATGTAAATTTAATATCGGAATTTATGAATTTAAATTCATCTCCCGATAGCCAAAAGAAAAATAATTCATTTCAGAAACGAAAAATTGCAACTTCATAATAGATGAATGTAATGTTAATGAAAAGGAAGTATATAACAATCTAATTCTTTCACTGCGGAACATGTAATCCAAAAATATCCTACAGTCTCAAAGGGAAAATTATACGAAAAAGGTAAATTTTAACTTACGTCTTATATGATTCATTAATTATATCAAAGAGATTGATTAAAGAATTTATTCCGCGTGAGCAAAGTTTCTAAAATATACATTTAGAAATTTGCTGACCAAACCAATATTTGGAGCATGAAATCTTTTAATTCCAATTAAGGAAGCGAAAATGTAGTGCTTTAATAAACTTATCTATTGAAATTAAAGCATCTTCCCGTTGTAGTATGATAGGTGGTATATGGCTTTAACAACAGAATTAAATTGAAAAACATGTTTACAGTTTTGCTATAAAATCAATCTACAAATGATTCCCTAATGTGCAAGCTTCTTGAAAAAATGAAAAATGACTAATTATTTTCATTTTCAAATTACTTAAAAATATCTACAAAGGGCGAATTTATTCTACAGTTCCCTTGTTTCCATGTTTTATTTCCGAACGGTTTATGCAAATTTATGGACGAGTTTTCTGCTTTGTTTGTTTACATTTAAGTGCCTGTACGACGTAATTCCGGTGTAATGCTAAGTCACTGAAATATTCAAAGCGGAAGTCCAACATACAAGCAGATAAAGTCAAGGTTTATAATGTAAGCAAACAAACCAGAAAACTCATCCATAGAAATAGGTTTTTAAAATTTAAAATAATTAAAAATAATTTTGAAATATAAATATAAATAAATTAAATTAAAATGGATTTATATAATTAAAATTTCATCATTGTATTGTTTAAATAAAATAAAAATAATTAAATTTTTCATTTTATAACAAGTATTAAATTATTCAAAATAATTGTAAAAGGAATAATGTAAATAACTGGATCATGCAATACTAAGCAATGAGGATTGAGCAGAATTATTAAAATTCAATCTGTATTATAAATAATGTTTGCTTAAAGAAAGTTTTTGATACGTTGTATACAGATGCAACCGAGTATCTAAATAACGGAATAGAATAAAAAGTTAATCCAATATTTAGACTTTTACCCTGCATTATTCATTATTGTCTTTGCTTTATTCATTATTATCTTATTTTATTTAAGGCACCCGTCAATTATCTCTTAGATTAACAATATTCTTGATGTGTTTCTTCTCATGGAAAGAATCGTATGAAAGACAGTAAATACTCATATAAATATTATTTTCGATTTGAAAACTATGTGTACGTTCAGAATGACAAAAATTAATTTTGTACTTAAATACTTAAACTATAAGTATGTTGTTCAGAATTCTGCCCTTTGATATATTTTTACATAAAAATTACTTTGACAATATGATTTTATTGAAAGAGCCCTACATTTTATACTTTTATATAGATTTAAGACGATTAGTCTATTCGAGACTGTTCTATGGAGGATCTTTTATAATTCTTAAACAAAGATATGAATTTATATATCGGAGGGGAAGTTACTGAATTTCGACTTGTGCCTAGATTGGACCGTATTGTAACATCAATTCTTTTTAATATTTGGGCTACAAAATAGGCGATTTTTGACGTAACTATGTAAACTATCTACCACACTATCTATGCAAATGTGGTGTATGAAATCATTTTTGAGAGAAATCTGTATGTTATGGTTAGAAAATAAGTCTTTAGATTTAGATATCATCGATTAAATATTTTCTTACAAAAGACTAATAGCCCTAAAGTTATTTAAAGTAAGTAGCAAAGCATATTTCTATATCCGTTGTGAAGAAACTCTTTTGACTATAATTTACTATAGTAATTTTATTAAAATAATTTAAAGATAAGGTTAGATGGATTATTATCTTATTGTCTGAATGTTGATTAGATTTGTCCGCAAACAGTTTCCTAAATTTTACTATTTAAATCAGTGGAACAATTATTTGTTATCTAGAGGAATAGCCCAGAAATCAGTTATAATTACTAGTAATCCACATAAATTGAAATTGGAGAAATTAAAAGCATGAAAAAACATTGAAAATATATTAATGACATATTAGAAACTGTTGCGTCTGAAACTGCTTTTTTAAGTTTTACACTTCCCTCTAGCCACATGCATTTTAAAAATCAGTTTGTGATGATTCGATTAATCTCATCCACGATAATTTCCAACACTATATAATTTTAAGTAGCATCCAGATATTACTGTTTGTGCTTTATCACATATATCAAACATGTAATTTCTGATATATGTGACTGGACTTAAGTTTCGAGCACTCTTATTTGCTTGATTACCTGTAATTACGTCATCATTTTCCCGGTCAGAGAAACGATACTAAATATAACATTGTTATTTACAAAAGAAAACTTAAGAAAAATATGGGAAACCTCAATTCATTCCTTGACATTAACATCTCAGCTAAACTCTGCTTTGAGCTAGAAGTCATGGATTTGTTCTTGGAAGATCACAGTTCGAGACTCCTTTCCTATGAAATATCCAGTATGCATGTGGACTAGTTACATGCGAAATTTGTCATCTTGTGTTTCAAGCTTCCAAACATTGAAGTGGATAAGAAAATTGGAGAGTGAGATGCTGGCGTATTTGTCGTCGTGGATATTTAACTCTAGAACAAGATTATGATATCCATCCCAAAACTGTCATACCAAATTTGTTGTCAAAACAGATAGTTAATCTAACACACCAGGTATACCCTGAGAAGCTACTGCCAAATCTATTAATGAATGAATCAAAATGTAATTGGTTGCAGAACATTTGAGTAAAAATTTTTTTAAAAAATAGGCTTTCATATATATCATATATTCATCATAAGTTTTAATATGTACAAATAAGATATTTAGAAAAGTTTGACAGGTATGAACTGAATCGTGATTATTTGTTGTGCTTAACTGTAAATTCTCTTTTTGGTAAAAAGCATGAACGTATAGAATTTATTGATGAAACTATAAAGTCAAATTCTGTTCCAACATTTTACAAGTGCATGCACATATAGAATAGCAACAACAATCTTTTCCAATCTATTTATGTTTTAGATTAATCTTTCCATTGAGAACACACACTATATTTCAAGATCACTTCCTTTAAAATTTCGTCTATTTAATATGTTTGAATAACGTTTGTTGATATTATAATGAAAAACATCTATAAAGCAATTATTTTTGCTTAATTTTTTTGTTATATTGTAATAAACTCTTTCAAACACAATGTCTAATTAAAACATATATTTCTATTGCTTCTGTACAGTTTTGAAGATATCAAATTAAATTATGGTAAAGGTTTCAGAAAAACTTTACTTTCAACTTTAAGATATCGAGTCAAAGTTTCATACAAACAATTCAATTCGCAAACGGTGGATATTTTTAAAAACACTTGTCGACCGATTCTAAATATAAACACTGAATCAGATTGTACAGGTGGAAAAACAACACTCCAGTATATCTCCCCTTCTCTTCTTTTTATCCTGTTTTACACTTTCCCTGCGCAGGCAGAGACTCCTTTACAGCCGCTTTCTCCCCCACACATCCATCGCTCTAGAGGGAGCCACCATCCAGCCTGCCACCCTTCCACCCCCTCCCATCGTCCTCCCTCCCCCCTCACTCGAACGGTATCACTCGTTCGACCCCCCTGAATCCACTCACAACTGCGCAAACCCCGTCGCCTGGTCGGCCAGTCCTCTCTCTATCTCTGCTCAGCCCCCCATTCCGGAAACGTGGTCCGGTTTTCCCGGACGACCAAAACCTTCCTTCCCCCTCCACAAGAGAACAACGAAGGAGACCTTCTCCCGGATTCGGGAAATGCCGCCGCTGGAATCTGGAGTTGGAGTGGGGGCGTCTTTTCCATAGCCGGATGCGGTCAACATGCCGAGATCTTTCCTGGTCAAGAAAGCCAAGTATCCCGTGGACCATGGTAACAGGTGGCCCTACAGGGAGCATTCTGGCCCCACCGAGGGGGCGACCGCCCCTCCTTGCTCCATGTCCCCATCGCATAGATGCCTCACCGTCCGTTATACTAACGGTAAGGATGCTTGTCCTTTTTCTTTGCACTTTTTCCTCTTCTGGTAACGAAGCGTGTAAAAATCGAAGAATGAAGCTGAGTTTAAAAGGGAAGAGCGTTCGCTTAAAAGCTGAGTTAATAGGTTTGCTAGCAATCAGTGCGAATACAAAGATGAATTTTAAAGCCTTTTTGTACCAGTGCTTGTAAAGTATTGTATTTTCAGGAAAAAAAAAATCGAAATTGATGTAAAAAAATAACGAAATGAGTTGCACAAACAAATTCAGATTTTTTGATTATATCGCATTTTATTATATCAAAGGAACGAAATTTGTGGCCGAAATTTAATTTTAAGATTTTACTAAAAAGCAAATTTCTAAAATGATTGCTTTAAATAATTATAAATAATTAAATGGATACATAAACATCCTTTGTCATTCTAATTACAGAATCATACTCGTTACGATTCGCAGAGTTTTAATTATTTCTGTGTCAGTTTTCACAAGGAATGACGTTTCTTACTGAATTCGAAATTTAAATTAGAATAAATAAATATGAAAAATGAATTACATGATCAAAGATGTGGTTCTTCCTTTTCGCCTAGTTTTTCATGAGATAAACAACAATCACTCTGATGACTTGATTTAAGTCTTCACTGAAAGGAAATTACGGTATCGATTCCTTTTAAATAATAAATACTTATCCAGTTTGATAGAAAACATCGATTCATCAGGTGTTTATTTAAAAATTAAAATAAGATTTTGGTTTATTTATACTATTGCTTGTAAGGTTTTATACGAGTACCATTTTCTGGTGCTAACAATATATTCTTATAACTGTTTATATAAACAAATCTGTGATTTTTTTATCAATCATCTTTGTTCAAGAAACAAAGAGGAATGAACGCAATATTCTCTAAAGTTTTACTGGGAAATCTTCTAAAATTATTATTATTAAATGAACTGATTTTAAGAATTCTTCACTCACTCAATATTTTACAACGAATTTAATTATGATTCAATCACCTAAATAGGATTATAATAAAAATGCTTTTGCATTTTTCAAGTTTATTGATGATATCACTGTTTGTAAACCAGTAAATAAATTGAAGATTTAAGAAATTATATAAACATTGAAAGATAACATCGATATAATAAAATCCTGGTAAATTTTGTATTTTTTATCACGTTGAGATTTTCAAAAACCCCAGAAATTATTGATTTCAATAGCTTGTATCGTTAAATTATCGCTATTAACAAATTTTAGTGATTCCAATTTTCAAACGGAAAACCGCTCCAAGTTGTAAATTTTTGTTAAATCAATCACTAGCAGATTATAACTTCACACTAACTTACTAAACTTCTGTTTATATATTATAAGAGCTTGTGAAGATAAAAAAAAGGTTAAATCTTCTTATGGATGTATTGCTATAAATGTCGAAGGTTAAATCGTTGACTAAGTATACGTGAGACAGAAACGTTTAACGGAGATTTGAAGTTACCCAGTAATTTTTTGTGAAAAACAAACTATCGGTATTTTCACCATTTTGAATCTCTCAATGAGTGAGCCGATTTATAATTACTGGGAAGAGCTGAAATGCGAGTGAAATTTTGCTTTAATAAGGCTATTTGCAACCTAAATATAGTAAATGTATTTAAAAGCGAAATGATAAGAGTATTTTTATATAGTAACAGATAAAACTTACCCCTTTTGAGATACAGATCGTCATATACGCAGCTTCTCAATCCAAAAACAGAGCATGGAGCTTCTACTACGACGCAACAGTTGATTTTTGTGTACAATGACATTGTAATCAATGTAGCTGTAATATAGAACAAATTATAATTCTCTAAACCGAAGATAATCCTATATTGTCAATTTTGCATGCTGATTTTTTTACCATGATGCGTATTTAAAACTTCTCTACACGTTTCGATATTTTTTTTAAAAATTTGGTCTCTAAGCAAACGTAATTTTAGACGCAAAAATTTTCCGAAATTAATTGCAGTTATTTCATTTCATTTAACTCTTACAGTAAAAGACGGATTCGATACTTTTAGAAAATAATTTAAGGATTTGCGTTCCATTTACTGAAAGGTTAAAAAATAAATAAAGAAAATGGACATGCATGACTTAGTTATTTCTTAAATTTTTTACAAAATTTCACATTTGTATTGAAAAATCTTGGATGAAAACCATAATTAATTTACAAAACGACACTTATAAATAAATTAAAATGGAAACTTTTCTATTTTCGTTGAAATTGTAATTTGCATTAGTTTTTAGAACTACAATCCCAAAGAGGGCTATTAAATTTTAAATATATGTCATGTCATGAATTCAAAATAAGGTTATTAAGTTATACTTAAAAATGAGTATCAAATAAATTTTTTCGCTATAAATGTCTGGTTTTATTAAATGCATTTCAAGACTTTTATTTAACTCTCTATTGTATAAAATCCTTCTTATAGAATACCTTGAACTTTTAGTGTTCTAAATTTGCGTGATAATTTTACTACTGGATATCCAATTGGATAATTTTAAAAATTTGTTTACAAAATTCTTGTATTGTTACAAGAATTTTGAAAGCATTTTTGTATAGTGGCATAGTTGATTGCAGTAACCTCATGAGTAAGTAATATCAAACTGCTCGGAAATTTTAAAAAATTGATTAATTTATTATATCAATTATTACTTTTTTTTGCCTGGTAGAATTTGAAAAAGATAGAACTCATATTCATGTGGTTTCTACAATCAGCGATTCAATTATTTATTTTTCTTTATGATTGTTGAAAATAACGTGGAAAATATTGATAACTCAAAACTTGAAGCTGGTTTTAAAAAAGACTTATTTTATCTGAATTCTGAAAATGAGAAATTTGAGTTTCATATATCATATTTTAAATCAATCTTTTAGAAAATTGTGATAAAATTTCATTTAACAAAAATGCAAATTCTGATTCCAAAATTTTATAAACTATTGTCTTTTTATATTTTTAATATCGGTTTAAGATATTTCAAAATGAAATGAAATGAACAAATATATTAGGTAAACGATCAGCATTATTATGAATTACTTCTTGGAAATGTCTTTGGTGCTTAATGCATCTTTAAGTGGTGACAAACTTGAAATAAATGCGTATTGCTGTTTGATTTTTGTTTTTTAATATTAATTTCACGATAGTTCTGTACCATATTAAATTCAAATTACAAAATGAATTCAATCCTAGATATAGGATGCTTTGACAAATTTTAGCTTTTTTCTGCTTTGATACAGCATTCTCTTTCAAAAAATGAACTCATGACTTAGTATCAAACTATAAATGAGCCCATTTCATCTATTTAGCTTGATTTAGAGCAAATACATAAAATTTCAACATTATTGTTGGCCTTAAAGTCATATTGCTATTTAAAAAACTCCCCAAAAATATTAATATTACTTATGTTAAGGTATACGACTAGGTTCGGAGAAAAAATTCTAATAAAGCATGCACAAAAAAACTTACGGAGCTTAATAACAAAAATAGGCTTAAATATAGTCACAATCAATTAGAAATAAAAATTCCAATATCATCAGTAGTTTTTGAAAATAAATATTTTTTCAAGAATTTTAATAAAAATTTCAATGTTAAGGAAAACAGCATAATTTAAAAAATATGGTGCATATTTAATTTCAATTTAGCATGCGTACTTCTCAAGTTATCTGGAATGTAATAGACAGCAAGAAAATATTTATTTTAATAAATAAATATTTTATGAACATTGAAAATTGTCGACATTGATTTTTTGCCAAAATTATACTATGTTTCGAACTGAAAGTAACTGTAAATCATGCCTAAATAAAGCTATCATAAAATCTGCGGTCTAAAACACCCTCAAAGTTTTTTGACACGTGTATACGAAATTTCAATGAATTTTAATGAATTGTTTGGGATATATCACGTTCTTCATGGACCAATTTTAGTAAAATTTTCATTTTTCAGAAAGCGCATTTAAAAAATATAATAACACATTAGTTCAAATTAATATCAAGAAATAAAATATTAAAGGAATAAGAATAAAAACAAAAACTGTTTTAGAATCTAAAAAGTTGAGGCTTTATTTTTAGTTCATAAAAAAGTTTTTGAATTTTTCGTCGAAAATCGCTTTTTTAACCTAGTCGGATACCCTAAGATATTTTACAGCAACAATTACATTGAAGAGTTCACTGCTGAAGTGAGAATGCATTGCATTTCATTGCCAATTTAAATTTTACAGTGTAGTTACAACTGAGTGGAAAGCATATATATGAACGTTAAATACTGTAAAACATTTGCAATAGCAATATATCAAAAGTTATATATATTAGGTTAAATCTTTTACATGTAAATTTGAATATGACAATTCACCCATGAATATTCTTTAAAAAACGAGTGAAAAACTTTATAATAATAATAGTTTTCCAACTGTATAAAATGTTAAAGAAACATAATAACCAATGAAAATTATAATCAAATTTGAACTAATGATTCATCCTATGAATCTTATGATAATATTTCAAAGGGAACTGGAATTTTGGTGGAAACCGTTCGATAATAAATGAAAATATTAGAATTAATAAATTAAATACTTTAGTATTTTTGAAATGTCGCTCACATATTTGATATAAAAGTTAAGTATAGAAAAATTTACATTTTGCAGAATATTGAATGTTTCTACAATTCTTAAATTGCTATAAATATTGAATATACTTTATAGACAATAGTGCCTGAGGTTAACGTGGGAATTACGTTTTATATTTTTGAATATAAAGTATATACAGGGTGTCCACACTCATCGTGATCAATAGCTAATTTCTAAACCGTTAGAGACAGATATATAGTTCCAATTGGAAAAATGCTTTAAATGAAAGAGAAAATTATAATATATGTTTTTTGAGTCACTAAATATATTTCTGAAAAAATACGAATTCTAACTTTTTATGCGGTCCCCCGGTCCTATCAGTCATATTTAGTAAAATATTTTTGACATTCTAACATTTTAAACAAAGAAAGTCCCATTCTTCTGCGACTAAAACAGATCGAGTTCTGGAGCTTCGAATTTCGTGATTTTTAACCAATCAGGGGCCTCGTCGAGCAAGTGCTGTGCATTGATTGGTGGCTGGTCTTCAAGATGGCTATTGAAATGGTGTAAAGTGGTCTAAGTCAGCGATATTTAAAGCTCTATAACTCGGTCAGTTTTAGTAGCAGAAGATTGGGACGTTTTTTGTTTAAAATGTTAGAGTGTCAAACATATTTTACTAAATATGACTGATAGGACCGGGGGACAGTATAAAAAGTTAGAAATCGTAGCTTTTTCAGGAATATATTTATTCACTCAAAAACATATATTATAAATTTTCCCTCAATTTAAAGCATTTTCCAATTGGAACTATATATCTATCTCTAACGGTTTAGAAATCAGCTATTGATCGCGATAAGTGTAGACACCCTGTATAGATAAAGTAGCTTAGTGTCTAAAACTTCAAATTTTGATGAATTTTCGTGTGTTAGACTATACGGAGTCAAAGAAAAAAGGAATTACAAGCATTTTACATATAATGCTTCTCTTTCCCCCCCTATGTATATAAACTCCATAACTCAAAGATCAAAGCGCGAAAGCTTAGTAAATGAAATTTGGCATGTGTCTTCGATGCCAAAATTGTATATGAGTATCTAATTTTGACCTAAATTGATAAACAGAAACCGGAAGCTTTCCTGAGCACATATTCCCGTCTTATCATTGTACCATTAAGGTTCAAAAAATGAAAACATGTACTTGAAGATATTTCTACTTAAGCCTTGCTATCCACGTTGAGTCAAAATATTATATCCATTTTCAATTATTACATTTATTTTTGGGGGTCTGAATTTCCTTTCTGTGAAAATATTACATACTTTCTTAATTGCTTAGATTATTTATATATGCATTGCCATTCAATCCAGTAAAATATGGTATATTACATAGAATTGTGCAAAGGGTTGAAAATTAATAGATTTAAAATTCGTCGATAGATAAATGGTTTTATTTTTGCTTCCCAACTCAAACTTTTTACCGCTCTTTCAACTTCTCAATAACTATAACTTAGGGAGTAAACACTTGTCTTTTATTCCTTGTATTAAAGGTGTAAGAAATATTTCCACCAAATAAACATTTAGGTTTTATTAATTTATTATATTCGTTGAAGATGCACCATTATAAATTATATGTTTGTAAATTTTGCAGTAGCATTAGAAAGTCCTATACAATTGGTATTTTTACAAGGATGTTGATATTCTAGAAAGCCGAGGGATTTTTTAAGCAAAAGTAGCAGTTTTTTTTGCAAAATATAAATGCTTTAATGTATTTGTAAAAATTCGAATAGAAATAAATATTAAAAATATATTTTCTGTTTGAATTGATATTATTATTGAACCAACTCAATTGACTTTTTTATTTATTTAGTTATGAAATCAATTAATTATTTTCCAATTTATTAATTCTTTCTATTTTTATTACGATTTGCAACACGGATGACCAAGAAGTCTGAAGCTAATTTGCTTGGAGACAATTTTTTTCAAATGAAGCTTCTGCTAAATGTGGTTTTTATTTAAATTGTAGCCATTTACTAATAAGAAAAATAACATAAAGAGGAAAAATAAAAACGGATTCAAAATATTTGATTGAATAAGAATGCCAGAAATACCTAATTAAAATTTTTGCACTGCAACTAAATTTTTCAAAGCAGTAGTTAAAAATTAAAACTAACATTTTCATTAATTACATTACTCCAATTAATTGCTGTTTTAAGTCTGAATTAATTGCAACTTATACAAATATAACTTTTTTCACTCTACAACTGCTTCTTGAATATTTAAAATTTTATTTATTTTCTAAGTTAAGAAAGATTCTAAATCAGCAAAAATTTAATGAAATCTGGAATTATATGACTAATTTAATGAATTTCAGTGAACCTCTAATGAAAAAATATCTTCCTCCAAAATGAATTATCTACATTCTAAAATAATAAGATTTAACTCAGGTTAAATACTGGAATAATGTTGTTACATTTAGATCCAAAATTAAACCAGAAAAAAATTATATTAGTATTAAGGAATAACTTTTGATTCAAGCGCAGTAAAATAACTTTTGATTCAAACAAATCTTCTCTTTGAATCAAACAATCTTCGAAATTATGTTTTCCTTGAGAGTTACATGTAAAGATACCATTTGAAAATTAATTTTAAAGAATACCAAATACATAAATTTGTAATTCTTATTCTTTTTTTCGCAGTACAAAGTTATTCGTAACTTCAGATTGCTGATATTTAAAAATTATAAGCAAACATTTTACTTAAATTCGCTTTGCGTTTAAGAAAACGCAAATGATTTAGATTACGAATCATAAAATTGCATTGAGTTATGAATATTACTTTAATTTTTTAATTTAAAATTTAATTATTATTTATGTTACTTTAAATTTACTTTATTTTTATATTAAAGATAAATTTATTTTTGTCGTATGTATTCTTGTCAAATCTCTTCAGTTATATATAATATAAATTTCTGCTTTATTATATAGGAAACATTTTTAAATCATACAAGTATGTCGAATACCAAGTATTATATTAACACATTCAGAGATGTATTTTTATTAATAAAAAAGTTATTTTAGTCTTTATTTGGTTACATTTTATTATTTCCTATTATCAACTATTCAATGAATCAGAAAAAAGTGAAATACATCTGAATTTTTATCTATCATAATTCCAACTTAATGAAAACCTTAATGTGTCAATGTTCTTGAAGAGATCAAATTTTAACTCTTGGAAAGTATTGAAAGCAAATAAGGTAAATTTTATTTTTAAGATTTTAACAATCACACCCTTCGTTCTCTCCTTCAGCACTCTTATAACATGATCATTAGATATGCAAAATCGATTATAATGAGAAGTTATTGATAATAAAAGAATGTTATTTGTATGATTTTAGTTCATAAATTGTTGTATCAATGATCATTTTAAGACTAATTATATTTCTATACAGTCTTCTCTATATACTTTTATTGCATAGTTAAACAGTAATTATAAAGTAATCTGCTTGCAAATGTAGTTGCTTTTCACAGTGGAAACATATGAATAATTTGATATTATATTAATTATAATAATATTCCCATATCTTAATCCAGAGAAACTTTTTCGAAAACCGTACGGGAATAAACAAAGATTTCTGGCAAAAATCAAGAATAAAATGGCTGCATTTGTTTCGATGTTTATTTTTAAAAAATTATGTGTTAATTTGTCTTGTAGAAACCTATATCTATTTAACCTAAACCTATGTCTATTATTATATTGCTTCTTCAATGAAAATAATACTTATATTTTTTGCGAGGTATATAAATATGGAATATTTAATGTTATCCTTTGGAGTCCATTAATTATTTTGTTATCAATAATTCAAATCTGACACCATTTATTGGTAGTAATTCGTAAAGCAATAAATATTAAGAGGGAAATATTAAACACTTTTTTTGTTAAAATTTACCATTAGCAGAAAATAAAGAAATATGCTTGAAAAATTGCAACATTATAAAGTGAAGCAATTTGTGACAATGGTGATAAGACACGAGTTATTTATAAAAGAAAAAGTATTCTACTTTTTATTAAACGATTCACTTCTGTATTAAAAAATAAATAAACAAGTGTAATTTCAATTGCTTCATAAATGGTACACCTACAGCGGTAAAAAATATTTTTTCGACAACATAGAGAGCATTTAACATTTCCATTCAAAATTAAAAACAGTATTATTTCAAGTAGTTACTCAGTTTACTGATAATATAAGACAATTTTCAATTATTGAATTTGAATACTTTCTGAAACAATCAAGTACAAAACTAAATGAATTTTAAAAATACTTATAAAAATAGTAAAAAAATAGAATTGAAAGTAGCTGCAATATCAATATCTTCAAATACTAATTATTAAAATTTATCTAAATGCAGTATATTACGATCTCTGAAGTTAAATAGTAACTAGTTATAACCTAACTATTCTTCAGCTGATTAAATTTTAACAAAAAGCGAAAAGTACAACAAAATTTAATTACCTTTTCTATAACTAGTTTGAACACAAACAGTTTCGTACAGTAAAAGGAAACATAATTTAAAGAGAATAAGGTAACATTTTCTTTCAGAGCATAGTTCGTCGAAGAATAAATATAAGTGGACTGAGTATTAAACGCAAATATTAAAATAGTAATGAAGATGAGAATTCATTTCATGCCTTTCCGTGTTTACTTTAGTGAAGAAGAAAATCGTAAGAAAATGCAAATGAAGTCTTTGCTTGCGCAGGAATAGATACAGCATGTGTTTAAAGTTCAAATAAATGCAAGAAGTTTGAACGAATATAAAATATGTAACATTTATTAATTTCGCAATAAATTAAGAATAATTTTAATTAGTTGTTAATAATTCTATAAGGGAGATCATTCGTGTTAGTAAGATATAACTGCTTTGTAGACAATGAAGAAGCATTAAATATATATAAAATGTTGATAAATTAGTACATAAATTTAAAATATGAATAAAATGTTATTAGAATTTTCATAAAAATAAAAACTCGTCAATTTTGATTTGATGAGAAGAAATATGCCTAATTCTGATAAAAATGATAAGATCATTGACATCATTTACAAATGATGGTATTAGTAATCTCTAAAGACAAAAGAAACTACTAGTCCTTTAATTCAGAAAATCAAATCGACAAATGTTTTTGATTAATGCGTTTATTAAATATCAAATTCTCATAAACATCACACCATTGAATGAAGTCTGTGAAGGTAAAAAATTAAAAATTCAGAGTATGAAATTGAGGATATGTTTAGATAAAGAACTACCACCACTGACAGATTTGACAGAAAATCTGGTGAAGATGCACAGTTTGAGTTTAAGAATCGAGAATGCCATTGTTACATTTCGGATTCACTGTGTTCATTTAGACAGACACAGAAATATAACCCTCAAATTTGGTTTGGTAAAATATCTAAAAATATTTAATTTTATGTATATCTAATACAAATTAAATGCACTTTTAAAAAAAATATTGTTAAACTCGTGAAACCTACTTATTGATGGAAAACAGAGAAATGCGGCTAAAATATCATCACTACTTTGAACCATGATAAATGCATTTCAAATTTCATTAACATCATTCACTGGAAATATTCTTTTTATCGTCAACGTAATCTAATATTTTAATTTTTTTAAAAATAACAACGCAAGAATCTTAAGATGTTTAAGAAAAGTAAAACATCTTGGAATTCTATATCAAGAAATGCAGATTTTTTCTTTGTAAATTTTATTCGAAAGACTGAAATATTTCTGACAATTTTTAATTTTCATATTTCTAAACTGAATACTTTTAAAATGAAAAAGTAAAATTTTTGAAAAGTTTAAAACAAGAAGCATTCTTTTTTAGAAATGGACTACTCTTTATTATTTCTCTAATTTTCTTCACTATTTCTATTCAAAATCCTGAAGTATTTTTGAATATCTTTCAATTTCAATTTTTAAAGAATATAGGTCATGCTTTAAGATTTATACTTACTTACTTACTATAATAGACCATTTACATTATTTTTTCGTGAATGGAGAATTTTGTGAATGGAGGAGTATTATAACTAATTTATAAAAATTAAATGCAGATTCTTAATATTATAATAGGTAATGAAATCTGTCTTCCCGTATGATGTTAAATGTTTTTGACTATCATTTAATTCTATATGATTCTAATATCGAATTCATATTTTTAAATTGAAAAATGTTAATTACAATAAAAATTGTATTATCATAAAAATAACTTGATAAAAAGTTATTTACATCAAAATATATTTTTCAAAGAGCAAAAATTCTAAATGGAGTATATTTTCCTACTTTTGATATGTCAGTTTCAAAACTGATATTTGTTTAAATTCAGATTCTACTCTTTTATATTGGGAAGCACAATTGTACGCTAAATTTAGCTTCTGATGATTTAAGAAATAAAAAATTTATTAAATTATAAATATTTTCATATAGATCCAGTTTCTTGGCTTTCTATGCACTGTCGTACGAGTAAAAAAAATAATATTTCAAGTTTTTCTGGAATGAAACAAACGGAAGTATCGCAATACACAAGAAATAATAATAACTTTTTCTTCGATTATATTAACAAGATTCTACTTTTGGAAGCTAGCGTTTTGTCCAACACATTTATAAATTCCATTTGTCCTATTAATTTCCCAACAGAATTATAAATAATATGTGAAAAATAAAAAGCAATTAAATTATAATTATTAAATTATTAGCTTGTTTTTTTTAAAAAATATCATTTTTCATAATCTTTCTCTAAGAGCTGGAAAAGGAAACATATGGCTATTTTTTCTATTATATTTCCCTTACTACTTTCTAATTACTATGCTTAATTTGCTTCGTTCAATATGTGTGTTTCAAAATATCTTAATAATATTTCATTTAATGTAGGAATATTATAATTTTTTTCTATCAAAATTATATTCAATCTAAAAATGATATTATTTAAGTTTTGTTTCAAAAGGAATAAAGCTGGAGATTTCGACTCGTTATTGATAATTTCTCCTTATATATTTTGGGTTAGCAACATTTTTGTTCAATATGGTTGTTGTTCATAACTTGTTAATTTCTTCTAAAGAGTTTTGATTTTCCGAATTTAAATAAAACTAGAGCAACACAGCGCAAGCAAAATAGCACAAGCTAGTCGCCAAAAACACCTAGTCAGAAGTAAATTTCCTTCCCGAAAAGAAATAGACGAACTCTAAAAAGTGAACATCTGTTCCTTTAAATTTAAGACGTACTTTATAAATTCCCATTTCCTTATCATTGGTAAACAAGGTCACAAATACATCTTTTATAAAGAGACTATGATTTGGAATTTCAAGTGCATTTTTCCATCGATATTCCACGAATGGAATCCATTGGGCTACTTATACAACTCATTTCAAATGTCTTTATTGGCATCACTAACATAAATCCTCAAGTGTCGTTAACAAATCCGTTTGGGAAAAAAATAGAAATGTGAATAGCAGACAAAAGCTGTGCATTTACTTTTGAAATACATTCAAATACATGTTAAATTCCTCAGAGGGAGTACTGTATAACCCGTTTTCTTATTCTTCGCGATCCAACAAGTCTTATTTTATTCATCCACTGGTGACGTCACAGACAGACGATACATAAAATTTAGGAGCAAAAGTGGGCAACTGAATTTGTGAAAACGTTCCTCGTTTGAATAATTCAGGCGTTGTTGCATATATATTGACTCGCTCCTGTTTTGCGTAACATGTGTTTCTCTTTTTATTGAATCCGAGTATTGCTTTTCTTAGTAGTGAGTTTCCTAACACACCTCCGTACTCAACAATTTGCTCATAAATTGGGACAGCTAATTTTCTATTTAAAGACACAACAAATGAATTAAAAAGAGAGTTTCTTTGAAAAAAATTGATTTTTAATCAGAACTTGTGAAAATAATGCAGATTATAATAAGGAAATAGATTTATCAGAAAGAAATTATCTCAATAAAAAGAATTAAATGAATTTCAATTTTTGAAACTCATGAAATCAAAGAAAAAAATTTCGAAATTTTTTATTGAATCTGAGTGTTGCTTTTCTTATTGGCGGGTTTCCAAACACATCTCCGTACCTAAGAATTTATGCAACATTTGATGCTATAAATTTTCCGCTTCAATAATACAGCATATGATCGAAAGATAGAGTGTCATAAAAAGTGAAACTTTTAATCAGAACTTGTGTAAGTAAGGATGATTGTACTATGGACATCAATCTATCTTAAATAAATTATCTCAATATAAAGAATAAATTGAATTTCATTTTTGTATTACGTTAAACCCACGGAAAAATTATTTCATAATATTTTATTGAATCCAAGTATTGCTTTTCTTATAGGTGACTTTCGTCTTCAATAATACAGTATATGCTTGAAAGAGGGTTTCTTGAAATAACTTAGAAAAAATAAATTTTTGATCAGAACTCGTGAAAATAACGCTGATAATACTAGGGATAGGGATTTATCTGAAATATAAATGATTTTAATATAAAGAATGAATTGAGTTTAGAATATAGAATAGCAGATTCCTTAATGTAAGAATATAATGCTGCCTTAGAAATTGTAATAAGTAAGAATGATCGATTTATCCATTAAAAGAAATTCTTATATTGTTAGCTCATTTTTATTCACTTTATTAATTGATTTCTAATAGAAGTTACTATATCTCACAAAGGGAAACTGAAATATTTTTCTTGTTCTAAAACATGAACCTACCTTCAAGAAAATGATAATTCCATTCTCTTCTCTGTCAGGGTAATATACATAATTATTAAATTTTGGGGGAATATGTATTATAAGAAGGGGGAATATGTAAATAATATTGCTATTAATGACAACTATTCGATTCAAAACTGCACGTATTGAGCTACTGGTGAACTTCACTTTTGTATTATTAAAAACTTTGTTCCTCTGCTGTAAATATACACGTTACTTAAGAAAAAATTTTATGTTTGAAGAAAACCAATAATTACTCTAGAGCCTTGCATGATATTGGTATGCTTCATCGTGTTGCTTACAAAAATCTATATTAAATGAAAAGACATGCAAGTAACACATGTTTCTATAGGTTTGAAAATTGATAAGACCACAGTCATTTTCATTTTATTTAGCAAAACTGCACAAAACTATATTTTTCAAGAAAAAGAGGCTGACCTTGAGCCTGACAGTTACTATATAAGATATTTCTTAAAATATATCCGCAAAGAAGGGATATTTTTTAAAGTATATTTTTACTTAATGTAAGAAAACACCTTTGGCCTTTGTCAAAGACGCTAGTTTTGCCTTCAAGGTGATCCAAATATAACTCAAAATTTAGCGCAGTATCTTTTATATAGACGATAGCTCTTCCAGTTTTCTTATTTTGCTTGTAGAATTATTTTTGTTATTAAATAATTTTTGTCCCTTTTGGTAGTCATGAATATTCTAACCTAAATTAACAATTTTTGAACATAACTTGCGTCGTCGAATAAAAAAATGATTATCCAGATTATTAAGTT
Source organism: Araneus ventricosus (assembly GCA_013235015.1). Lineage (NCBI taxonomy): Eukaryota > Metazoa > Arthropoda > Arachnida > Araneae > Araneidae > Araneus > Araneus ventricosus. The sequence goes on along the minus strand of BGPR01005391.1, from coordinate 20,267 downwards.
TTCTCATGTGACAACCTTTGGAGCAATTTTTTTTAATTTTTAAAATTTTGATGAAACATTCATGTTTTTAATTGAAATGAGTTATAAAACTAAGAATTCCAATGCAATCTCATTGGAAATTTCATTAACTTTCAAAATATAGGCAATTTTTAGCAAAATTTGCACTCACCCAAAACCTCCTATAACAAGTTCTATTCAATATATTTCATCAATGTTTGTACAGTATATAGATAACATGCTTATCTGTGTTATGAACTAAAATATTTTTAATGTCTCTAAAAGGTTTAGAGATATTCCAAACTTTGTGAGCAAACTCGAATTTTTGAAAAAAAATTATCGATTTTTTTCACTAAAAAGTCATTAAAATAAATAAATACAGGCCGAGAGCTTAGATTTTGGTTCAAAACATAGCCAGAAACAAATAAAACATTTTCTCCCAATTTTATTTTAATTTCTTTAAAAAAATTCCAAAATGATGTTTGCCACGAAGAAAAATATCGAAAAACACAATTTCTCAGAAAACGCTTTTAATAAATTTCATACAGTACAAAAAATTTTGTACTTGCCTTAGAATCTTAAAACTCGCCATATTTACAAGTCTAACCCTCTTTTTCTTGGTTTTAAACGACTTTTGTGTTCTTTTAGGTTTTTAGATTTTTTTCTGAATAATTTTGTGTGGAAGGTATTGAGTGACGTTTCGATATCTGAATTAACTTTTTGTCAATTTCCATGTAATTTTTAAACATCAATGGATAAGTTTATATTTCAAAACACTTGAGAACAGGTAACAATTCAAAATAAATGGAATTAAAATATAAAACTGCAATATGAGCGCGAAAAATAATTTGTATTGTTGCTATTACTATTGTGTTGTGTTTTTTAAAAAAAGTTCGCCAAAAAACCAATAAAACAATAAAAATAAGAAATGGAAGCTTAAATCTATATTTTTAGAGAAAATTTTGCTTGGGAATTAAAAAATAGTTGTTCAAACTAATTTTTTTTGTATTTTTAAGGCTCTTTAAATTGTCACTTCCGGTATCAGAATTGTCACTTCCTGTTTATTATTTATGCTATAGCTTTACTTGTAATTATAGTAGAAACAAATATAAAACATTTTTAGGTACCTAAGTGTATGACCGATAAAATGAACAAATAAAACAAATTTCGAAATTTTCAGCGAAACGAGGAATCTGTTAGTTTTAATTTACTTTCACTATTCACTAAACCATAACTTATGTTTATGTAAAAGAGTGCAGTAACACGTAGAGAAAGAAAAAATTCTATATAAATAAAAATATAAATTCGTGAATATTTAATATTTTTAAACGGATAGTCACTGATAATGAAAAAATGTAAAGCATTTTTAATTTTAGTTTGTTGCATGGTTAGTTTGCGCTGAAATGCTAAGCGTTAAAAAGTGAACTAGAAATAAATTTTAAAAGTCAATGCGAAGAGACAGTGACTTACTTAAGATAATTTCAGCTCTATTACTAATTTTTCCAATTGATGGAGTTAATTTTCCTTTCATTTTTTAATTATTATTTATGAATATTATATTAAAACTTTAATTTCACTTTAAATAAAAGTATTCCGGAGACGGAAATATTTCTAAATAGCTTCTTTTGGCAATAAACACCAAGCAAAATTATTTTTTCATAAACTTGTATGTTCTTCATACATGTATAGCTATTGGATTATCAGGGTGCACATTACTTCTCAACATTATTTATTTGAAGTATTATTGCAAAAGTTTATAATATTGAAATCTAACGATGATATAAAGTCATCTTGACGAGAATAAAATTATTTTGATCTGCCTGTTTAGTTGAAATTTAATTTTTACGAAAAATTCAATTTTTTAAATTTCCTATTACTTTTCCAAAATTAATTATTTTTCTTTCAAATTTTATTTGTAGATTCACTAAAATTTATTACACGTAACTGTTCAGGGTTTTTAAGGTGTACCTAATATTCGCTTAAATAGGGATTTTTTACTGTATTATGTAATGAGAAATGGGGAAATTTTGCAGAAGCTCAATTTATATCTTGTATACAAAAAATAAGCAACTGAATGCTTATTACTTGCACATATTTATCATATGCATAACAATAAACATGTACAAAATGTTCTATCTTAAAAAGGACACAATCTTATTTTACCAACAGATTTTGAAAACATGAAAGTAAATAAAATTCTTAAATGAAGAAAAAGTCATTTAAAGTTTTCATTTGCGCATGTTCTTCATTTATCATCGTAAATTAAAATTCTAAATACTTTCTGAAATATTAAAGATACAAATTTTAATTTTTGATACAATCAATATAAATGTAAAAGCAACAAAATAAGCCACTAAAATGAAAATTGATATTTTTATCATTTTTTGGGTAATATGTCCCTTAACAATTGATTTTGAAACTATTTATATATATGCTATACTCTATATTGTTCTTGTTGTGGATAATTCATCTTTAGATTTATTCTATACATGTGTTTTGTATTTTTCAAAGTACGTACGAAAATAACAACCCAGAAAATATATATTTTGCATTAAAAGCCTGTATTTTCTCAGGTTTTGTAATGTGAAATTTGTGAAGCAGGAATTCTTTTTTCGTCATTATTATTTACATTCACTCATTAATAACGAGCCAAGAGTTCTTTTAAATGCTTCATGAATTAATAACTCTCGAATAAGCCATGAACAAAAAATTGAAATAAACCCTCGCAATTCAGAAAAATAATGCATACACAGCCAGGATCTGGAATAAATTGAGCAAATAGTTAAGCCTTATCACATGCAGAATGCTAATATTCCAACCAAATAAAGAATAATAATGTGGTCTTATCTAGATTCTGGATTCATCAAGAAACGTTTTTGGGTCTTTTCGAAATTTAAAGTTTGGCGACAGGGAAAAAAATGTTTGCCGATAGCCGGGGTATAACGTCATCTTCACTGATTAAAGCAATTACTTATTGGTGACTCATCAAATTGGCGCTGAAGGTAGAGCCTAGCCTCAATAGTTTAAAAGCTTAATGATACTCGATAATGATTTCCAACTAATGACATTCAACGATTTTTTAATTATACGAAAAGCCATGAGCGCTAAATTCACCTGACATTTAATTATGAAGGTGACGCATGGATTCTCCTTTAATGACATCCACACACTGATGCTGTCCGGACAATGCTTTAATGCATCAACTAACAAATAATGGATCCAAATCCTAAGGAATGTTGATTCAAACGCGAATCTAGATGAATTAGATTAACTATGCGGTTGATAATATAGTTACTTATTTCAACATAGTTTACGGATTAAAGATAAATTTGAGTCTATTGAAACACAATTTAGTCTTGTTATGATAAATTCAGTAGTATATGAAAGATATAGAAGAAATTTTTTATATATATAAAAAGACATTCGTGAAATTTCACCGGACATTTTATTAAGAAGGTGACGCATGGATTCGCCTTTAATGACAACCACACACTGATGCTGCCCGGACAATGCTTTAATGCATCAACTAACAAATAATGGATCCAAATCCTAAGGAATTTTCATTCAAACGCGACTCTAAATGAATTAGATTAACTATGCGGGTGAAGATATAGCTACTTATTCCAACACATATCAAGATTAGAGATAAATTTGAGTCTATTGAGTCTTATTATGTTTATTCACTAATAAATGAAAGATAT
>BGPR01005391.1:0-11619 GCA_013235015.1 Araneus ventricosus | reverse complement strand
ATTTTTGGAACATTGAAAAATACTGCCGTTGGCATTTTAGGCATAAGCTGCATATTTTGTCCCATTTTAATCATTAATTCAACCTTTCGTTATTGAAAAAGCTTTTGTAAGATATATAAATTCAATTCATTATTACTGTATTATTTTGAATAGATTTTATTACAATAATTCGAGTACTCTCTAAAAAAACAGCGATTGGCTGCAGATTTAAATATTGTTATTGTACATAATTTTTGAAAGTAAGGATAATAATAATGGTGATAAATTATTATTAATCTGAAAGAGAATTATTAAATATTCCGCGTTGTAAATGATTTTATAAGTAGCCTTCCAGATCAAGGAAATAAAGATATATCCTCAAAGTAATAGATTTATGATATCCATTAAAGTATCCGGTCGCCCACAGTTCTATTGTCTACTCTAATTTGTTTTGTTTTAATTTAAATTAGAGTTATACATCAAATATCAACTATACAGGACTGCTTTGGAACTGTTAGGGGCCGAAGTTTGTATGCCTCTAAGAATGTTAGATTACAAAATATTCTTATATTCTTTAGAATAGTTATAAAGTATGTAAATTATACATAGAGGTTATCGTATATAAAGAGTCGATAACGTCTGGAGTTTAATCTCCTGGTAGGGCCACCCTAGGCGTGAAGGCCATCCCATTATGCTCAGATAATACTTGGCAGGCACTGGAGTAAAGGAGGAGTTCTACCTTCGGGTGCTCAAGGTACTTGGTACCAACGGAAACTGCTCATTCTCTCCTCTTGATTTAAAGAAGGTACGACCATGCCTCAGACCTATATAGAACACTTGACCTACCTTGAGTTATACTCAAGAAGAAAGGCCTTTGTTAGCATTTCTTGAAGGCATCCATGAGCTCATTCATGATATCGTAGTGAAGGCCCCAGTGCTATTATACATTTTAAGGGGTACAGGAAAGACTAAACAGATTTTGCTCGCTTAAATTCCGGTCACTTAAAAACCCTCAGATTCTCTCGTGGTGATAAGAAGTTCAATATCTGCACAAAGTGCAACATGATTGAGACCACTCCGCAACATCTGCATGACTGTGTTGCCTTGATGTATGATGACCCGCTTAAGCGACCGGATTTCGTATTGGAGGTGATGAAGGCGAACGACCTCATGGATCTGATCTGATTCAGATCAGAAGGATTAGAAAGAAGAAGAGAGTCGATATGACCTTGGCTATGATCTTCAAGCGTAAATGCCGAATTTATTTAGTTCATCTTGTCTGGTTTGTTATAATTTCTTGGCTTTTAGGTGTTTCATCTTGCAAATTTAAAGAAAGCATTTAACTAATTAGTTGTTTTAAACAAAATTTTGCATTAAAATCTGTCCATTCAAATACCCAGAAATCAAATATTTGAAGTGGTCAGGAAACCACGGTATTAGTCCAAGTTGGTGTGCTCTTGGGTCATCAAGATAAACAGATATGCCATGTTTGGATTTATTTTTTGAGGCAACCCTAAAAATAAACTTGTTCAATACCTCCATTCACTTAGCAAGCTCTCTGACTTCGCTGCAGACGACAATGTGTCGGACACGCTTGTAATATTCGAAAATGTACGGAGGTATTCAAACCGATTTTTTTATATATTGTATATTTGCACCAATTAATAACGTTTTAGTAGAATTTATTATATTGAACTTTAGATATTTATATAAATATTTTTGAAATCGATTATAGGTACAAGCTATAAGGAAAACTTCTGTGCAAATGCTATTTCTTCAATTGGTATTCGGTAATGAAGAACAACTTTAAGTGACAGCTGATAATTTTATTACATCAAAGGCAGTTAATTTTTTTTTCATTTTAAAACATTTTGTCACTGTATTATATATTTCTTTGAGACATCAAATCATGATGAATTATAATGGTTTGCTTCTGAGAGATTATCGTTTTATTTCTTTATAAAAGCTTAAATCATGAAATTATACACATTTCCATTATGATAAAATACTAAAAAAGTGGTGAATTTATTGTTAATTTATATTTATAGGTTAATATAAATTAATTTATAGTAATGAAAACCATTCTGCATACATACTAAAATTAAACTAGCTATTTCATGTTATAGGTTTAATCTAGTTTTCTAGTTTTCTACACATCAGCCAATTTCTTTCCTGATAGACATCAAGGAATCCCTCATTCAAAGATTGTCTCAAAGCCTAACCAATAAAATTATGATAATTTTCCAGGTTTTTCATTGGTCTGTTAAATACATCTAATGAACTCTAAATACTCATTTAAGAAGTAAAATATTTCCATCAGAATGTCTTTAATCGAACAAATGTCACTTGAAAAGTTACTGACTTTTTAAAAAGAATTATTCAAACGATCTTTACATTTAACGTTAGTTGAACCTTTGAATTTAATATAAATTTTGTCTTTTCGATATTTGCAATATCTTGCATGTATATATCATACCGCTTAGAGTTTATAAGAAATGTTTAGAGGAAAATTTTCTTGTAATTTATTCTAAGTCATCGCATTGTAATTTAAATAAACTTATTATATTAACCCGCGCTTTATACAGGTTGAAATTTTGTCCGTTTTATGCTGTTTACAGAAATTTCACCCTGCTATTTTCTATATTTCTGACTATTATAGCGTTGAGTTGTATTATACTATTATGGCTATGTACATAAATAATAATTTACTTCATTTCGAAAGTATTTCGATCTATTTACAAAATTAAGCTTTAAATAGCGCTTCCAAAAATTCTTCATTTGAAGGGTTACAAAGTTTGTTACTTTGTTAAACAGAACAACTTATTTTCATTCGAAATTAAAATAAAAATTTCTAGCTATAACCAGTCAGCATTCAGATCAAACATTCTCTATCCAGTTGACATTAAGGGTTCCTAACCCATAGAGCGTTCCAACTCCTAAGCAAAGTAATGGTAAATGGTGTAAGTCCAAGATGTTTCCGTTTCACATTATACTGTTAAATAAGTTTAACAGACTTTTCAAATTCTATCAGGAAATAATTTTTTATTAAGGATTATCAAATTATGATCTGTCCTATTTAGGAAATGTCATCTGTTTTCTATCCGAGTTATAAATCTATGTATGAAAAGTGGTGCAAACGTATAACATGTGTTAAAGTTTCCTTTTCTGCCGTGACCATCCCTTGTTTGTTTGCGGTGCTCAGTAACAGAATCAGAACTTTGGGATCAGATCTCAACTCCACCAAAGATCCGCCGTTTGTTGGAGTTTAATGCTCATAAAATCTATCCTTGAGGGTGAAGCAGTTGTGTGTTGAAGCTCAAAGAATGCGGTACTGGATGAGGAGTTATTCTCGTTACCGGACCACAGTTCAAATTTAGTCAATGGTTTTCTTGTAACTTTAAAACAAAGAGATACCACAAGAAACGGGCCAGTTTATCTTTCATTTTACTTCATCACATTGAAATAATTTAATTCACATGAGAAAATCTTCAATAATCATCTATAAAAATAACATCATCTAAATGTCTTCACTATTAAAAGAATTTAAGGTTCCTAATCAAAATCCTTCTCAGTTTGCTGTTAAGGAATTCTAGAAACTATTAACTGCTGCTAAAATTCACTCATACTGCCCGGCCCTGGTATCAGAGTTATGAATTCAGATGATCTTTGGTTAGAAATCTGAGATAATGAGAAATATGTAATTTTTCAATCAATCTAACATTAGAGAATCGTGTTGGGGTTCAGTGATTGGATATGTTATGTGATTATGACTTAAAATTTCGAAGTTGATTTCTTTCAGACCTCGTTTAGAAACAAAAAGGGACTTTAATCTAATAAATGAAATCAAATACCCACTTGAGCAAATTTTATTATGAAGCCACCAGATTTAGGTTTAAGTTTGATTGGTGTAAGGCGCAAGGACAATTAAGTAAACGCAAAACGTAAGGTAATAAAATTGTGGGAAGATTTAAGATTATCGTTATCGATATACTTTCAACAATTCGATTTTTTATATATATATTTGAAATCTACATTTTAATCCCTTTCTAACAATATAAATCTTTTGCTCGTGTTCGGTTAGAAGAAAGTTAATATAAACTTTAAAAAAATGTAAACAGATTAATGTAACACAAGATTTTTACCTTTAACTTGAATTATCTCAAAATGATATTTTTGAAACTGCATGTACCTTTTTCTCAAAATTTACTTTAAATATGCTCTTGAAATTTTTACCATCTTTTCTATACATATAAGTGTATTTACTGATGTGAAATACTTTTCTGATATTCCAAAAATATTTCGTAATAGGGATGATCTCGTGTTAAAAAACGGCATTTTTTGAAAATCTCATAGTGACATTCAGTTAAAACTTTAAAAAAATAAGCTATATTTATGTAAGACTTTTACATCAGTATAGAGATAAATGTTTACTTAAACTGTATAAAGAATTTCATATATGTATCTATAATAGATTGAGAGAAAAGGAAACATTGGCCATTGTATAGGGGGTACTGACTCCCCTTAAAAAGATGGGAAAAAATCGATAATTCTGAAATCCCTTTTCACGAGAAGGTAAACTTCAATATGGTATAAAATTATATCAAGAATTTGTTCTCTGGGTAATATCGGGCAAATATTTCCATCCGATGGTATAAATATTACTTTCTTCTTAATAAAATTTCACTTGAAAAATTTTCAATAAAATATTCTTATTTGGACACTGCGTAAGTCGTTGATAAATGAATAGAATATTTTTAGTTATGATCCGTTTGCTTTTACTCGAATCATCCCCCATCCCTGACGGGTTGACGTTATCCGGCGATTGTTCCGAACCCCAATCAATATAATGACGAACACTTCCATCGAAGAGATAAAGCGCAAAAGCAAACAGCATTTTCTTCTTGGCCGTCCCGTAACTCCGGCGTAAGTGGTCGAAAATCAGCAACTAGCCGCTGCTGTTGCCCGAACACTTTTCCCATGACTTGCAACAGAACAAGTAGCGGCCTTACATAATAACATTAATGCTTCCGTCGTAGTCTCCTCAGTAATGCAATACCAATACACCAGAACCAGAGGGGTTGTCGGCGGGGGTGAGACTGAACCGTTAGTCAATTTGAGCCACGGAAGCGAGAAGTCATCAGGAAATCCCTCCGCCACTGCCTGGGCAAGACTGCTGGCAGAAGGCCCAAGTACAGCTCGATGATCAATAAGTTCCATTGGTAATTTTTTTCCTTCCCTCTCTTTCTCCCTTATTTCTTTCTCCTTTTTTGCCTCGATCCCTCTACAGGTTGCATTCGAAAGAGATGGATAAAAAAAATAGAAATAAATACCATAGAAGACGAAGAAAAAAAAATGGGAGAAGAGAAAAAGAAAAAAAAGAGTAAGAAAAGGCGAGATTGATCACCACTCGAAGCCGAATGTCACGCCTCTAACTTCGGCTGCAGCGTCGTTTATAAAAAGGAAGGGACGTCGAAGCACATTTGCTTCATGCGCGACGGTGCAGCGGAGATTCGGTGGTCGTGTAGAAATATAGTTCCGTTGAAAAATCGGGCCAAAGATGACACGACTCCCAGTTTTTGAGCTCTAAACTCGATAAATAAAGATAAACACCCGAGTTTTGAGCGCAGATATGGATTTGGGGGGAAGCGATGAAGATTTAAAGTATTTTTTTTCTGTTCTTGAATATTATAAATAATAAAGTTTCGGTAAACAAGATCCGGAGTAAACAAAATCAGCTTGTTTAATGTTTTATATACCGATTTACAAAATAAATGAATAACCTACCAGTAATCACACTTATGTAGCAGATACTCTTACTGTGCATCGTATTCTTATATCGTTCTTTTATAAATTTGAGCGCAATCTTTATTTATATAATCTTTGTTTAGTATGGAGCTAATAAATACAGATTACATAAATAAAAGTTGCATTTATTTTTGTAAACAACACGATATAAGTATGTAACACGATGCACGATACAAATATGTAACACTATGCACGATATAAGTATGTAACACGTTATAAGTACCTCATACATATGCGAGACTGCTGGAGGGTTAAAAACATACCTTGAAATCAACAACGTTGAGACTAAGCAAAGCATTTTGTTATAGCAATACGATTATGTGTTTAACTTATTTAGAATTTTCTACAAAAATATATTAAATTGCTTTTGGCATTTCAGCTTCATTATCATGAAAGTAAGTTTGAAAACTATTATTTGAAAGAATTATTGTTGACTTTTTAATTCGCTAATGCATAGCATTTTAAATCAGTTAATGCCAGTATGGAATTTTCTCTGCAAAATAAAACATATTAAATCGTTTGTACTAACAGAATGGAAATTTTAATGCTGTTTTGGATTGTTAATCAAGTTACTTCGTGAAAATGATTCCAGATTTTTAAGGATATTTCTCATCAAATTAATCACTGTTTATGTAGACATAGTTATACTTCATACATATGCTAAACTTCACAATTCGCTTGTTTTGTTCCATTAACCTTTCGCAGTCCGAAAGATAAAAGGTTCATAATTACACACGTGTGAGTGTAAGGATTGATTTAGTCGCTTTAGGAAGCTGAAAAATATTGTTATTAATTTGTTTCAATTCCTAAAAATTAATCTGTGAGCTTTGGCTATCACATGGATTTATAATAACCGCTATCCAACAAGAATGTGTAAAAGATGTATCTTTCAGACTGTTGAGTCTGACTCGACACAAGAGTGCAAAGAGTACAAGTGGTAACTGTAATGTGATATAAAAGTTTGACAGTGTGGACTTGAGTGCAGCAAAACTAAGGTTTCCAGGCCAGAATAGGGAACAACGAATTAGAATTTTAAGATTTTCATTGATTTTCTTATCTATTAAAATTTACGAATATGTTTTACTTCTTTTCATTGGCGCGATAATTTATTGTTTTTTTAAGAAAACAGAGTAAGAAAAATTATGGGAAACGAACCAGATGAAGAAATTGCACAAATGCATAGGGCATCTTCTGTGGCAACGATAGGATTACGCTACTTATATTTGGAAATGTATAAAAACGCGATGTCAGGTTTTCTGTTTTTCTTTGTGGGTTCACTTTTTATTTCTTTTTGTATTAATTAAAAATTAATTAATTTGAAAAATAATGCTCAATGCATCATTAGTAATTATTAATTTGATTTTCTTCTACCAGACAAAAACTATATTCTAATTCTGCTGATTATAGCATCAGAAATGGACAATAAACGCTATTATTAACTAATATCAGACCCACGTTGATAAAATAATCGAATTTTAATTTTTCTTCCGATATTTATAAAATTTATTATGAATGTTTTATGTGAGCTTCTTTAGGCCCGAAAATAGTTGTTTATGCAAAGAATAAAGATATTCGAAACTTCGAAAAAACCATAAAGATATTCTTAGACGTCTATTTTTAAAATATTGAAATAAATGAAGTATTTTGAATAAAAGAATTAAGGGGTGGGATAAATTCTAGTATTTGCTTCCAATGGGCCAACAATTTGGCTCAAATAGATTTGGCCAATAAGAAGAACGATATGAATTTCCCAAATTTCTGACCAATCTCTAGACTTTAGTCCGTAAAATATTTGGAGAGCATTCGCCTTTAAAAATATAACGTACATAAAACAACTTTATTCATTCAATACCCAGGAGAGCCGACTCAACCATAAGGTTTTAGAAGACTCTCCGAGAAGACCATTTCAGCAAACAAATTATATGGTGAAAATGTGGTCAAAATTTATAACAAATATTGAATGGAAAATTAAATTTTGAAAAGTTAAACATGCTGATTAAAAGAACAAAAGATAAATTAATAAAAAGATGATGCCACAAATAATTAAAAAATAAATGAAAATAAAATAAAAAAACATACAAGGGAAATGGCAGAAGTTACAGAAAACTAATTCAAAAAAGGGATTTCACAGAAATTTAAACAAAAGAAGATACAGAAGTAATGTAGCACACATACACAATACAAAACGATACAAAAGTAGACATAAACAAATTGCAACACTGGAAAAAAACGGCAAAAGATGCAAAAAAATTTATGAAAAACAACGGTAAAAAACAAGACACAAAGTGAAAAACATCAAAATACAAGGTTATATGTATATATAACATAAAAATACAGAGCATAGACAAAATACAAATAAATGGACAAAACATACAATCTTCTAAATCGGAAAGAAAAGATTTTGTTAAAATTGAATAATAACAGAAATTAAAAATATAAAATGGAACCTAGAGCTCCAACATAAAACAAATTAAAAAGCTTTACATAAAGCATGCATAAAATTCAAATTTAAGAGCATTTAACCTTACGCAGTTTCTTGTTAGAATATTCTTTTACGCGCATTGTTATTTAAATGATAAACCCACCAGAACATTATTCAACAGTTATTCCATTTTCTTATCTGTCTTCTGCATATGATTTTGTCATATGACAATTGTAGATGCCAAAAACTACTTAAATTTTAAAACGTCCTTTTTAATCTTCATGCCTCTTTAAAGCAACTACACATAATTTTTGAAAAATAATTTCAAGTTTTGCATCACTTCCTGAGCATAGCGCTGCATATGTGTATCATGGTAAAAAGCGAAAATATTTATATAATACTTTTATATATATTATATAATACTTTTAATATGATATTAATACTTATTTAATCTTCGTTAAACAAATCTTAGTTTTTTTTTCTCTTTTGAATGCATTGTTGTGATAGAAATGAAACCACTACACAAAATTATTTAAAAGTTACATTTTTTTAAAATTTTAATCTCACATTGAGATGTCCCATTTGTATATAACATCAAAAATGAACATTCGAATAATTAAAAAAAATAACTGTTATATTATATTTTTGCAATGATTGCTATGCGAAAGTGAAAGTGCTTTACAAAATGATTTGAAAAATCAATGGTATTTTTTTTATTCGGGATACCACCCCATATACAGGATGATCAGAAAGTCTGTAAAATTATAAAAATGAATATTAAAAGAACAAATAATGATATATAATGAGTAAAAAATAACTTAGGAAGGGATTTTTAGTTGAAAAAAATATAGCCTAGAAAGTTTTCGAAAAAAATAGTTGAAATATCGAATAAAAATGTCTGTCGAATAAATGATCAAATCAGTAGTCATTTTAATACACTTTTATTTAACTTGGCCTGTTTCATATTTGTAAAGATAAAGTTTTGTAAATGATTTTTCACTTCCTGGTGTGCTAGAATTCAGAAAATTTGTATACTTGTGTAGCATCTATGACAGTACACTATTTTAATATATTCAGAACTTACTTATCGTATAATCGATTCATATAATTAAATTTCGATTTCATACCTGTTTAGCCACCTGGTAGTAATTGTAGAATTTTTTTTAAGATTCCGTAATATTTATAATAATGAATTATAAATCAAAAACTAAAGTAGAAGATAATTAAAACAAAAAATTCTACTTTAAAATGCACTAATATAAGTCTGTTTTTAAGCATTGTGTTTATCAATTTTTTGTTTTATAATAATCCTGACTTGTATTATTCCGGAACCTACTTTCGTGCTCGCATTCCGATTTCGGTGACTTTATCAACTAAATTTGTTTTTTCTTTTAAAAATAGTTTTTCTTCCTAACAAGGCTGGCTTTTTGAGCAAATCGTAATTCCATTTCTTTGTTTGTCATTTTTAAATATAAATTTTAAAGCTGCTACGAACTTTCTGATCACTCAATACGTTACGCAAAATATGAACATATGCGTATATTATTGCAAAAAATAATGCAAAATATTGTATTATAGCAACTCTTTTCGCATACATTTCACAACAAAAGACTTTTATTGTGAATACCCCATTATTTTCAATAAAATACCGGAATAATAAAACCTTCTTAATTTAAATTTTCCTTAATAGACAACACATTGATTTTTAATGGAAAATAATAAAACAAGAGGAGAATCCAAATTGCAGATCTCAGAAGCAGATTATCCGAACAATAAGTAAATCATGCCATTGAATGAGTGGAATCGGATAATCGATTTGCTTTAAAGATTCTTATCGTGTTCTCGCAGCATTCTTGCAAATATTAGTGTAGTAGGTGCGCCCTCCGGCAAGTAATTGCGAAGAGCTTTTGAGCAGTCAAATACCTCATTCAGAAAAGTTCAGAAAACTACTTTCGGAGAAGAAATAATGCTAATTTATCAGATTAGAAGATAAATGGGGTGTTTTGTCCTGCCCCGAACAATGCAAAGTATTTCCGAAGCACTTTAATTGCAGTTCGAGTTGATCCTATAGTGGCACTTTCTGAATTTCTGCTTTGTGTTTCCCGAGAGCAGGATATTAAATTCGTAGCTTTGAACAATCGTTCTTCTTCCAGTCAAATACTGCAGCAGTCTAGTCAGTATTCCGATAGAAGCACTACACATTTTCTTTTGGCGAAATTTTGTGTTTTTTTAGTAAAGAGAGATATAAACAAAATCTACAAATTTTACTTAGTTATCATTTTTCATGCAAGGTATAATTGTCTTCATATGGAAGAAACGCCATACTTATAGAATAATCGTGAAAGATTTATTTTAAAATTGCCAGTTTAATTTCTTATTTAGTAAAGTATTTAACTTTCCAAGAAATATTACAGGGTGATTCAAAAGTCTGGAGAAACTTTAAAAATATATAATTCGCAAACGACTGAAGTTAGAAAGACACCGTATGTAATGGAAAGTTGAAAATGAAACAGAATTTTTTTCTAATCCTATAGTGGCACTTTCTGAATTATTTCTTGGAGTTTCCCGAGAGCAAGTTATTAAATTTGTAGCTTTGAATAATCGCTCTTCTTCCAGTCAAATACTGCAGCAGTCTAGTCAGTATTTCGATAGAAGCACTTTGGATTTATCTCTTTGGAGAAATTTAGTGTTTGTTTTTCAGTAAAGAGAGATATAAGTCAATCTACAAATGACACTTTGTTATCATGTGCATGCATGTTATTATTGTCTCATATGGAAGAAAAACACCCTATTTATAGACTAATCATGAAAGATTTATTTTAAAATTACCAATTTAATTTCTTATTTAGTAAAGTGTTTAAATTTCTACTAATAACACAGGGTGATAGAAAAGTCCGAAAAAAATTTGAATATATATAATTCGCAAACGACTGAAGGCAGAAAGATACAGTCTGTATTGAAAGGTTGGAAATGAAACAGGAATTATTTTTTCAAAATATTCGTAGCTTTGAACAATCGTTCTTCCAGTCAAATACTGAAGCAGTCTAGGCACTATTCCGATAGAAGCACTTTGGGTTTTATCTTCTTGGCGAAATTTTGTGTTTTTCAGTAAAAGATATATAAATCAAACCTTCAAATAACACTTGGTTATCATATGCATGTATGCCATAGTTTTGGGAGTTATCTTCATAGGGAAAGAACGCCATACTTATAGACGTATCGTGAAAGATTTTATATTCAATTCCTTCGGTTTATTTACTTATTTATTCGAGTGCCTAATTTGTAAATAATTATAGAGGGTGATTGAAAAGTCCGAAGAAAATTTTAAAATAGTTCATTAAAGAGAGATATGAACAAAACCTACATATAACACTTGGATATCATGTGTATACATGGCATGGTTTTCGGAATTG